>JAUTDX010007096.1:0-60000 GCA_030844895.1 Ambrosia x helenae | reverse complement strand
TCATACAAGCCAATACGAGGGATACCCGAATCGTTTTTTTTATTGTTATTATTATTATTATTATTATTTCTTATTATTGTTATTATTGTTATTATTGTTATTATTATTATTATTATTATTATTCTCCGAAAATATTATTACTATCCGAAAATATTTTATTATTATTATTATCCGAAAATATTATTATTATCCGAAAATATTTTATTATTATTATTATTATCCGAAAATATTTTTATTATATTATTATTATTATTATTATTATTATTATTGTTATTATTATTGTTATTATTATTGTTATTATTATTTATTGTTATTATTATTCTTATTATTATTTATTGTTATTATTATTTATTATGTATTTATTATGTATTTATTATTGTAGCAATGACGATTGAAGTTCGAGATGATGATGATCCCCCGGATCCAACAATCGCAACTTTTGATGACTTTCCATATTTAGTCAAAAACGAAGTGGAGGCAGGTTGTCCTTTTTCGCTTTATGCATCGTGTCGAGATGATGATGATCCATCGGATACCGCAACATTTGATGACTTTCCTACTATAGTCGAAAACGACGTGCAGGCAGGTTGTCCTTTTTCGCTTTATGCAGCGTGTCGCTGCAGATGAACCTCGATGGGGAGGAAATAAAGGTCGAAACGACGCTAATAAGAGCTCCAGATCAGGTTCAAACTGCAGATGAACCTCGATGGGGAGGAAATAAAAGTCAAAACGACCCTAATAAGAGCTCTGGATCAGGTTCAAATTTTGTATGTAGAACCGTCTCCACGTGGGGCAGATGATGCAGATCATTAGTTTTTTTATTTTCTATGCTTCAGTTATTTTGAATGTATTCAGTACTATTATGACTTCTATTGTATGAACTTGTTAGTTGATATGTATATATTCAGTTCAGATATTTATGTTTGTGATGTTTATTTACTGTTGTTAATAGTTCTTGATCAGTTATTCAGTTACAAATCAACTTAAGTTATATATCTTTGTGATGTATATACAATAGCTACAAATCAAAACTATTTAAAAAATAGAAACAATGTTTAAAAACAAACCCAACTTCGAAAATTATACGTTAAAAATTAAGACTG
Source organism: Ambrosia x helenae (assembly GCA_030844895.1). Lineage (NCBI taxonomy): Eukaryota > Viridiplantae > Streptophyta > Magnoliopsida > Asterales > Asteraceae > Ambrosia > Ambrosia x helenae. Next base: position 58,897 of record JAUTDX010007096.1, on the reverse strand, counting down.
TTATTGACGTATTAAGAAGACTCAATTCAACTTCGAAAAATATACGTAATAAATTCAGACTGATATTGACGTATTAAGAAGAGTCAATTCAACTTCTAAAAATATACATAATAAATTTAGACTGATATTAACGTATTAAGAACAGTCAATTCAATGGGTGAAGATGATTATCTTTTTGCCAGGGAATATAGTGGAGATTGAGATTAGCAACTTCATGACTTTTAATCATGTGGTTGTTGGTGTTAAGAAGAGTCAATTCAACTTATAAAATTATACGTTAAAAATTCAGACTGATATGTATCAGACTGTTATTGCACGTTCAAAAAAAAAAAAATCCTCGTATTGCCCTCGTATAGCCCAATATTTGAAATATCAGGCCCACATATTCCACAAAACCCTAAGTATGAAAAAAATTAAAAAGTTAACCCTATATGCCTCGTATAGCTTTATACGAGGCATATAAGTACGAGGTTGCAGGTGTACGTGCCTTGGAGTCAGTGTTTCAGCTTTTTGTACCCTATATTCATCATATAGCTCTATACGATGCATGAGTAGGGTGTTAAATTAGATTCCTTGGTGTCCAAATAGCCAAAGCCTAACTTAATTACATCCCTAGCACATGATGGACAAAATAGTCATTTTATTCCCCTAACATGTATGGGATTTGTATACCGACTCTTTCTCTTCACTTCATGCTATCATTTCCGAACTTCCACCAAAATCAACGATGACAATTGAAGACCGATTTCACATAAGATGTAAGAACATAAGATGATCATTATGATATTGAATTAGTATATGGTACGATTCAAACTCTTCAATTTGTACTCTAATATTTTATGCAACGAGTACCCATGTTACGTTCGATGATGATGATTATGATATCGAATTAGTATATGGTATTGAATTAGATTTCAATTTTGATGCAAATTTACATTTGATCTGATTTTTTAATGCACTGATTTTTAGTATATTGTATCAATTTATGTATATGGTAAGACTTAAGGGGGCTGCTGACAAGGAGAAGGGCATAGCAAGAATAAATGATGCTAGTTTTTAGATCTTTTTTTTTTTTTACAATGGAATGTTTTGGCTATGTTTGACAATGAAAGGTGTTTACTATGGTTTGATTTGATCAAATTATTATAGAAAAAAAATTTGTTTGGCCAGTTTATTCGTAAATTTAAAGGTTTATTTGGTGAATTTATTTGGTCACTTTGTTTGGTCTACAGGTTTATTTGGTTAATTAAAAAAAATTGAGAGACCAAGTGAATGTTTTTGTTTGCATTTTCAACATGATTATGCCTAATAGATCGTGTACGAAAAAAATACTTGCAGAACACGTTTGCATTTTCAACATGTTTTGCCGAAGATGCATTCCATAATCAGTTTGTTACACATGCATTTTCTTACAACATACATACCTATATTAGTTGCAAGAACATGCTTATAGAGTTCATATAGATTTTCGATGTAGCATATGGGTTTTGAAAGAGTAATTGTACAAGTTGTCGGGGATTTATCCCTCCTTGAAAAAGTTTTCTCTCTGCCCATTCAAACTGTCAAAAGCATTCCGCCAAGCTGTCGATTGGCGTTCGCCCAAGTTTTGACAGGTGCCTTACGAAAGGTGGTGGCCTCTCCAGGGTCTGTAGAAAGTTGGGTCAAATTGCTTTTATTGCCGAGGTGTACTCTACGGGTGGTCAAACCGTCCACTAGGCAGGAGCGGAGGTCTGGGAATAGGAAATCCTTGCAATGTAGTAGCATCCTGCAAGCGCTTTCCTTGTGGAAAGACGGTTCTGGGTTTTCAATTTGGTTTCTTCCCTTTTTGATAGTGCGGGGGAGGGTGTTTTCTTTACCCAGGGTGTAAGGGGGATTAAGCCTTCTGAAGAGAGCCCTAATGTCAAACAATGCCTAAGAAAAGTTAGGGATGGTCACTTCACAGCTGCTGTCAAGGTGTTGTGTTCCAGTGGGGTTGCTCCTTTTGGGAAATCTACCATGAACGCCCTTATTGACAAACATCCGGTGATGCCTCCTCCGTCCCTGCCCGCCAACTCTGACGTCATGCCCGCCCTTATTGTGGATATGGATTGTGTGCTTGGATGTCTCCGGTCTTTCCCTAAAGGGACTTCTTGTGGAGGGACGGTTTGAGGCCCAACATTTGCTAGACGCTCTTACTGGAGAAGGGTCAGTGACTTCCACGGGGTTGCTCTCAGCTATTACTGAAGTCGTCAACCTTTGGCTAGGGGGCTTGTGCCCAAGGTTCTAGCTGAATTTATTTCTTCGGCCCCCCTCACCCCTTTATTGAAACCTGATAACGGGATTCGGCCCATTGCCGTAGGGGCCATTTGGCGCAGATTAGTTTCTAAAGTGGCTATGAGGAAGGTTGGGAAGGAAATGGCTAAGTACCTTGGGACTTTCAATTTGGGGTGGGAACACCCAATGGGGCGGAGGCAGTGCTTCACAGCGCGAACAGGTTCTTAAGCTCCTTCCATGCGGACGGGTCCTTGGCTATGCTCACGGTAGATTTTTCGAACGCCTTTAATATGATCGACCGCACTGCCCTTCTTCGAGAGGTCCATCAACGTTGCCCGTCTATCTATTCATGGGTCCAGTTCCTATATGCCCAGCCAGCTAGGTTGTATGTTGGTAATGACTGTATAGGGGCCTCCACGGGGGTTCAGCAGGGGGACCCTCTAGGTCCCCTCCTTTTCGCCCTTGCTTTACACCCTATGGTTCTCCGGGTACAAGAAATTTGTAAACTCCCATTTCATGCGTGGTACTTGGACGACGGGACGATTATTGGTGAGGGCCACCGAAGTTGCTAAAGCCTTAGACATTATCCGCTAGAGGGGCCATCCTTGGGGCTTCAGCTTAATATTAAGAAAACAGAGGTTTTTTGGCCGTCTTGTAATGGGGTGAAACTTCAGGAGGGGCTTTTTCCCAGCGGGATTGGTAGGCCAGAAAAAGGGGTGAAGCTCCTCGGAGGGGCTGTTAGCCGTGACCCTTATTTTATCCGCGGATTGGCAAGGCGGAGGGCATCGCGCGCTGTTGAACTCATGCAACTCTTGCCCTGCCTTAGGGATCCCCAGAGTGAACTCCTCCTGCTCAGGTCATGTATGGGGGTTGCTAAGTTGCTTTTTGGGTTACGGACCTGCCAACCCTCCATGATGGATGAAGCAGTATCATGTTTTGACAAGGGTTTACGGGAAGCCATTGAAGACATAGTGGTATGTGGGGGGCCTTTCTTTGGTGACCTACAATGGCGGATGGCGTCTTTGCCGATGCGTGTGGGAGGATTAGGGCTCCTCTCTGCGAAGGATGTCGGCATGTATGCGTTTGTGGCGTCACGAGCTCAGTCCTGGAACCTTCAAGACCACATCCTACGAAATAGCGGGGTTTTCGGCGCAGACTTGGACTACGTGCAGGCCCTCGAAAAGCTAAATGACTATCTCCCAGGTTTTGATATTGGCGGTTTTTCTAACAAGGACACCGCCCCCCAAAGCCTCAGAAAACTTTGGCGAATGCCCTTTATGGCAAAATCGCTCAGAACCTGGGTGAAGTTTTTGGTCTGTCCCCCCGTCAGAGGGCAGTTATTGAATGCCTGCAAACCCCCCACGCCCAAGATTTCCTAACTGTTATCCCGATCGAAGGTTTAGGCCAAAGCATGTCCGCTATTGAATACAGGGCCATTCTTAAATATCGTCTGATGATCCCAATGTACCAGGAGGATGACATCTGTCCGATGTGCCGTAAGGTCTGTCTGGATGAATACGGGGAACACGCGGTTCATTGTAAGGAGTTGCCCGGTTTTAAATATCGGCATGATTGGGTTCGAGACATTCTGTGGGACATTTTAAGACGGGCTGGGATCTCAGCCAAGAAGGAGGCCCCTGTAAACTTCCTCTCGGATCCAGCAGAGGGGAATCCACCCTACGACCAGCAGATCTCCTTGTCTTTGGGTGGGCCGGGGGGAAGCATGCTTGTGTTGACCTGACGGGTGTATCTCCCCTAGTTGGGTTGAGGGATAGTGGCTTTGTTGCAGGGCAAGCGGTCCGGAAAGCAGAGGCAAAGAAGGTAGAAAAACATGCTAAAGCCTGCGAGGAGAACCAACACGTTTTTGTACCTTTGGCTTTTGATACCTTTGGCTCATTGGCACCGGAGGCTACCCGTTTCCTGACCAGGGTCCAGCGGGTTATTCACAGTAGTGTCTCGGCTCCGGTGGACATGGTTATGTTTTTAGTAGATTAGGATTTGCTATCCAGAAAGGGGTGGCGGCGCAGCTTGTTGCCCGCCTGCCCGCTATCTTAATGTAATTTTCTTTGTCCTGGAATGAATTTATTAATAATAAAAAAAAAAAAAAAAAAAAAAAAATTTTCCAAAAAAAAAAAAAAAAAAAAAAAAAAAAAAAAAAAAAGTACTATACATGTGGTTAAGTTAACAAAGAAAAAAAAAGTTAACAAAGAAACTAATTGGGTTTGTGGTAAAAGATGTGCACCTCAACAAAAATAAATGTAAAGGACGTGCACTAAACTTTTAAATATAAAGGATATGTAATGCACTTTAATGTAAATGTCAATAACATGCACTCCAATTTTATCTATATTTAATATTGAGTGTTTAAATATATTTATGGAATTATGTAGAAGAGTTGATGCATTTTTTTCATATATATACTTTTGGAGTATTTATACATTTTCAGATATATGATAAATGAAATTATAAAATTGAAAGTATCAATCGGTCTATCAAATGTAAACAACAAAATGAGGTGGACTAAAATGGTTGGATTAGAAGCCCACTCAAGTACTAAAAAGAAAAGTTGGGAAACTAAATAAGTAATGCATTTTTTTAACATCTAAAAGCACTTTGTGACACTAATGATTTCCATGTGTTCCACATTGAATGGCTCTTTGCTCATCACTCAATGACTTGGTCAATACTATAAGGAGTAGCCTTAAAGGGTGAGTTCCACATAATCCATAAGATCATGGCTACCATCCTTTTAGGATTTAACAATTGTATCCCATAAGTTCTAAAATTTGCATAAATTTTATTAAGGTTTATACTTTTGGATGGGGTTTTTGATGATCTCAACTGCATTTAGTGTTCTTTAGATGGGCTGAAACAAATCCTTTTGTAGGTTTTTTTTTTTTTTTTTGGATGGTAATACAACATAAAGATGATATTGTAAAAAAGTGAATGATTGGTAAAATATTTGTTGATAAACGTTAACACAATATGGCATTATATGTTTGTTAGACTTCCAATCTTAAAAGCCTTCATACCACATTGTGCTAAGTAATGCAAAAAAAAAAAAAAAAAAAAAAAAAAGTCTTTAGAAGAGGCTCTTCGTCACAACATCATACCAAATCAAGTACCCCAAAGAAAACATCTATAAAAGAGGCTCTTCAACCCAACATCAATGTATAAACCTAATTCAGTCATGTTTCAAAAATTGCTATATAATTATTAAAAAGAATTTGAAGGACTTCAAATGTATGGCCCCCAAATTTAAAAAGTATAAACCATTGGTTATATCCATACTATAGGACCACCGGCACCCATGAGTGAAATGTTGCAAAAGCCAAGTTACTTGTCTACATTATCTAAAAGTCCTCATTCATATTAAGGACCACCTTCATTTGGAACTAATTGAAAGTACATCACTAGATAAACCTACAAATGGATAATAGAGTAACATTTTTTATGATGTAACAAGTGATAAAAAATGTTACACAAATCTTACAAATCTATTACATCTCAATCCAACTATGTAAATAATATAAACCGAAAACTAACTGTTACATTGATAAACACCCCTCCCCCCCCCCCCCCCACAAAGCGCAAAAGAGGTCGAGACAAATGCCTGTCTCTAAGTCTCGGTTGATTGTCTCTAAGTCTCGGTTGATCACATTGCCTTGTTGTGTATCGACGACCTAAAACAACACAAATTTACTCGAAATTATGTGAGTACTACTCTCTTGACGCTTAGTGCAAGAAAATTATATTTATACTTCATTTCCAAATTTACTTAGAAATTAAAATATGTAAACACATTTGTAAAGGTTGATTGTAATCAACACATTTTGTACTTATATTATTGTTAATCATCTCAAAAGGGGGAATAACGTTATCTAAAAGCTACCAAATTCATAAAAACAAGTTGGCCACGTTAAGCTTATAAGCCTGACCCCATATCACAACCTCTTTAAGGGGAACATCAATATGCCAAAGTGGCCCCAATCCCCATTACTTTCATTTTCAACCCATTATAAATCCATGCCAACTCAAACATCCGAATCCAATTCCAATTCCAATTCCAGTTCCAATGGAAACTCAGCGTAGGCCGAAAGCTAACTCTACCGGCGATATATTCACATTTCCTTCTATGTCAAAAGATTTGGAATCCGAATCCCAATTAGCCGATCAGTTATTCTCCAACGGCAAACTTCTCCATCACTCTTTCCCGGTCCAACCAACGAATTTCACCATTCCAAGATCTTTAATTCTGAGCAGAACAAGCAGCATTAGCAGCAAGGGCTCGTTGATGTCATCTCGTAGTAACAGCACAAACAGCAGTAACAGTAACAGTAACAGTAGTTGCAGTAGTGCGCGCACAAGCACTAGCGAAGCATCATCAAGGAGGAAGTTATCACCAATCAATCAAGCCAGGTCTGTTGCAGTCAAATCCAGCAACATCAGCCACAAGTTTCCTAACAAGGAATGGCATGCTCGAAATTATTGTGACAAGTATGGGCATTCGCAGAGATGGCAGTTTATTTCGCCGGTTCCAGTGCTGAACCGGCGAAATTCTTCGAAGAAAAGGAAGGGGAGGAAAGGGAAGCGTGAGAGGGATGTTAGAAAGGGAGTTTGCAGGAGGTTTTTTGGGTGGCTTGTGTCTACGTGCCAAGAGTGTCATGCTATTGAACCTTCTAAGAGGTTGAAAGTGAGTATTTGATTTTATTACAATAATTTATTATTTACTTTTTTTTTTTTTTTTTTATAAATTCATCGGGTTGAGTTTGTGATATCTTGCTTTCTGTTAATTTAATGTTGGGTTTTGAGCATGACAGTTACAATGGAATTATTCAACGTATTATGGGTGCGTTCTTTTTAGAACCAATATCAAACAAAATATCGCATAGTACACATGTGCGTGTTCATATGAGTGACATAGTGTTACACTGCTTAATTGGCAGCCCTAACTAAGGTCTGTCACATACTACGTTGTTTTAATTGGGCCCGCGCTGATGTATCAGACTTGGTTACGGCGTTCCCCCGAAAATCGTACTGCCTCCACACGAATTTCGCCGCTGCAGTAACGGCCGGGTGATATTCTATTTAGACTATCAGGAGTGGAGGGGCGTGATGCGCCATGTGGCACTTGTGGGACCTAGATGGGGGGGGATTGTGGGGAGTGGAAGGGGGGAAAGGAGGGGGGAAGAGAATAATATTATATTGTGTTAAAGTTAAAAAAAAATCAGCCAATCATTGCATGCCAAGTGTCCCCAAGCCCCCCCCCCCCCTCCCCCCCCCTTCCTGCCCCTCTCCACGCCACCCGGCGATGGTGTTCCCCCCCTTCCCGGCCCCACTCCGGACGGTCTTAATATTTAATTATGTAGTAAACATCACTCTATATACAATCCATAGCTTATACTTTTCATCACCGTAAATACAAAATTGGCAATGTTGAGACCTACATTGCCTTAACTTTGTGACTACCACGGCTAACTAAATAAACCGTTCATTAATAGATATATGTGTGAAAACCGAGCCATGATTACTTGAACTGACCAATGATTTAATCAAACAAACCAATGATTATTTGTTTGATTGATCCGGCTCATGCTAAAACATTTTTAATTTGGTATTTTAGGACCATTTAGATTAACCATGACGTAGTGGTCCATTGGTATGTTGTTTTCTCCTCACAAACTTGATGTGGGTTCGAACCAGTGATTATTAGATCATTCAGATGAAAATTGCTCGATTATTTACTGATGGGCTAATTACTAGACTACTATTGGATTATCTAAACGTAAAATTATGGACCCTGATGGCCCTTTAATATATTCTTCAACTAGCATGCAAATCCAGCCCAGATATTTAGGCCCATTAAATTTTAATCTTTTCCTAGATTTGAAAACTTGGCTATGTTTGAGAGCTGTATATTTTTGTCCCGTCCATTAATCATGTTCCTCACTCGTCCGATACATAGTCAAAGTGATTGCACGACTCACTTAACGGGAAAATTTGAACAATGTTCACGAAGTGGATTACAACAGCATGTTTTTGAAACCTCATGGACAACCATGCAAAAAAAAAATTTGGATGAAAGTGAACAAAAAGCATGGACGAAAAAATGCTAGTGTACTCTTTATTTTTTACATATTTATATGATTAAGTTAAAAGAAGAAAATCGAACTGTATCTAAATTAAGTATCATTAGATATTGTAATTTAAACGATTTTAGTAAAACTGAATTATATCTTGATTGAAAGATTATTAAAAAATCAGATTTTTTGTTTTTGTTTTTTTTGTTTTTGTTTTTGTTTTTTGTTTTTTTTTTTTTTTTTTTTTGCAAAAGCGAACCTGGGTGGAACCCCAGTTGCCACACTTTTCAAGAATATAAAAAATGTCACATTACTTAAAAAAGTTGTTTCAAAAAGTATGCTTCTTTTGAAATTAAAATTCATAAGGTGACAAACCCATCTTGACAAGCATTTTGTAAGCCATTTAAAGTAACCTCAACTCCCAAAAAAAGAACTTTTAATCACATTTTCCACTAAACAACTAAAACCTTTTGAACACTTTCAAGTGGGCTGGTACTTAGGTCTGGATTCGAGCCCAGCCCGTTAATCACCTTGGTAGTTAAACTTAGAGGGGGCAGGCCACTACCAGCAAATGAAGCTGGTACCTCACTACCCTCACGGTAACACCGTCCCGGGTAGCATGAATAGTGGAGGCTGCTATGTTTATGGTATGTTTCACGGTTTGTAGACCACGGATGGATTGAGAGTGGAGGTTTTTGTTTTGTATGGATTGGATGGTTAAGGGTAGTGATCCCTCTAAAATTGTGTTTCAATATAGTGAAGAAAGTTATGCAAAGTAATTCCCCAGCTGCTAAGGGCCAATGTTTTATTTTCAATAGAGTGGGTTTTGCAATACAAAAAGGGGTAGCGGCGCAACTTGTGACCCGTTTACCTACGTATCACTTGTAATTGGTTTGTCTTTGGTTTAATGAAATACTAATTTGGATCCAAAAATATATATATATAGTGAATCGGTGAAGTGGTGTGACACTGCAGAATTGGAGGAAATCAGAGTAGTGCCCCGCCCTCCCTTATAGCAACAAAAACTCAGTTATACATACCACACTTGCATTATATCGAATGTGATTGTTTTTTAAATTTTAAATAATTCAGTACAAGGATACGTCATTTTCCTTATTGAATTATTAAACGATTCCAAAACTGAGATACAAACTAAAAATGTCTTGTTCATGTGTCCCAATCTCATAAACAAGATCCTATTTAATATTTTATCTAATACATGTGCTTATGTTTTTGTTCTTGTCTTTGCTTGTTGGTACTGTTTGTCTATAAAATGCACCATTCGTTTCCAATCATACGGACTATAAGCCAAAACACATATGCATAAATCCCTCTATAATGTAGATGCATACGTAACTTATATTATACGACCATTAAGCCAAAAGACATTTATCTAGTTCAACAATGATTAGATCAAAGAAACATACATTATATTAAAACACAAGTTTTTTAAGGAACAAAACTATGAAATGCAAACTAATGACAATAACTAAAAATAATAATCCTCTAATACATTACTCCAAGAAGGTGTCCATTACATCCGAGTACATTGTCGCCTCGGGGTTCCTAAATTCTCCGTTAGGGTTGTGTTTGCGGTGGTGATCGAGTGACGAAGATGATGAAGACGAAGTCGCCATTCTTGCGGGCAGAGTGAAGCTCCTTTTATACTTGTTATGGTCCACTTTCCCAACATGTTGATCCGAGTTTGTATTATCCAAACTCAAGAAATCATTCGGGTTCTTCATTTCAGGGCCTGGGTTCCACCCCTCGGGCTTGTTCCCAAGCCCGTCGGAGTTAAAAAGTAGCTTGGCATCATCATTTCTTCCTGTGAGAGCGCTAAAGAAGCTTAACCCGTTGGGCCATTTGATGTCGTTTTGGACGTGGTCAGGGCCTGGGCCCATCATGTTTTCCATTTGTGGTTCGGATGAGTGAGGTAGGAGGAACATGTGGGTTTCGTCTTTTGATGGGTAGCCAAGCTGGGCCGGGTTGTGGAAGTTGGGCGATGGCATCGTTCTTGGTGGGGCCCAGTTGAAGAGAGGTGGTGGGCGGGTTGGGATGGTGGGCTGCTTTAGCGGGATTGTGGCAGTGGAAGGCGATGAAATGTTGCCCCTAGTTGATGCAAACAGCTGAGAAAGATAGAAACCGGATTGATAGCCTAGTGACTCAAATGTATGCCTCATTCTAAGCACAAAATGAAGGTCTTCCGGTATCTGACCACATACCAAACGACCAAATTAGTAACAAAAAAAAAAAAAAAAAAACCGACGTGGCCGTTCACCTGGCCCATTCACCCGGCCCGGCCCATTTGTATATATACACACACATAAAACATGACTTACAATCTTGCATGAACCAAGTTGCAAGAGTCCATGGCCAGCTTGAATGACAGCTATAGTCTGTATGAAGAAAGTAAAGGACAAAACAATATAAATCATTACTGATTTAACAACTTTGAAAGACAAAGAAGAAATTGTTACTGTATATATTTCTGTTTTATAAGAATAATTGTATTCAAGAGACAAAAAAGCTTAAAGCTACACATGATGATTTTGATCCTTTTCTAGTCGGTGATGATGATAAGCCGGTCAAAAGCACAATAATGACGCCATCGAAATAGATTGGAAGGTCATTTTATAAGGGGTGTGCTAAACGTATCCCATTTTTCATCGTACCCATATGAAAACATAAGTCAAGAGGACATTTTTCATTTTTACCTTTTATTGTAAAAAAAGAGAATATCGATGATTTGACAACTTGAACGAAAGAAAGAAAGGGGTACGTTTAGCAAAACCCTTAAGAAACTCACCTGAATCCCTGAATCAAACTGTTCGGTCCACTCCGGAGGAATCTGCAAAAAGTTTAATGAAACTCATACATCAAGCTAAGAAGTAAGAACACAAATATTCTGTGTGTGTGTTGAGAAGCATACAGCATCAAAAGAACTTTGCCAGTAATTAGAAATATTCTGTTCAGATTCTGTAGGTTCTTTAAACACCCATTTGTGACACTTATCAGAAGCAACTTTCCCCATCAACCTACATCTCAACCAAACAAAACCAAACACAATTAGAATATTAATCAACCAACTAACCCACCTTAAACTAAAACAAAAACAAAAACTATCTTCTATGCATTTTACTAACTTTTAAACATGATTTGTTACATTCATTCAAAAACATATGTACAAAATAAATATAATAAACACCTACCAAGTACCCACCCTTCTCCATAATTATAAAGCTGAATAGACATTTTGCTGAATGATTTCTTAACCTCATCTTCACACCCATCCATTTCTTCTACTCTTCCTCTACAAAATCCATCTTCCCACATCAACATCCTGCAAATTCACCATAAAATATTAACCTTACCATTAACTCGTTGTTCGGTTTCCAAACCGAACATGGGTTATAGTGGCCCAGTTTTTTTTTTTTTTTTTTTTTTTTTTTTTTTTTTTTTTTTTTTGCTTATTAGTGTAAATTTACTAGTATTTACGTCTATTTCGTCAAAAAGTTTTATAAGTTTTATACGTGTTGAGTACGTCACTAATTTAAGGGTCCAGTGACTTTCGGCCCCTGCGTATTTTTTCAAGCTCCACCACTAAAAACGGATGATATTAAAAATAAGAACTTACAAGCTGCCATTGTCATCTCCAACTTTACAGCCGTTACCACCTCGAAGTCGACTGAAACAAAGTTAAAAAAAAGTCATATAAAGTTGCATAAAGTATAATAACATTTGTAAATTAAAAAGGGAAAGAGAAGAGTTAATACGGGCGAGGACGAATGGTCCAGAAAACAGAATAAGTCCAATCAGAGTTAATGCAGAGGTTTCTAAGGGTCTCATGAAGTGCCATCATTCCTAGAGCTTCTTTGCCTCTGTCTGTTGGTGCTGTACCCGCCATGTTTGTTTGTGAAGTAGTGGTTGCAGAGGGTTTGTTTGGTTTGGGTTTTTTGTAAGAAGCTATATGTTCTTCAATGGCTATGTTGTGGTTTTTTTGTTGGTGGTGGTGTTTTGTTAATTGACAAATGACAGTTTTAATCAAAATATGAGAGGTGGCTGACCTTTGTTTTTTAACGAGGTGTTTCTCTACTTGCGCCTTCTTACCGGCCTTTACTACATGTTTTTTTTTTTTTTTTTTACAATGAAAAAGTAACTATGTTTTTACCTTCACTTTAATTATATCCTTAAAAGTTGTCAAGTTGGTGCGACATTTAGGGTAGGTTTGGCAAAACTAGCTAGAGGCTGGTAGCTGGAAGCTGGAAGCTGGAAGTCTTTAGCTGGAAGCTTTTTAAATATATTTTAGTGTTTGGCAGAGTAGCTGGAGCTTTTAATAAAATGTATAAAATGACCAAAAATGGCATAATTAAAAGCTTGTAAGGAAGGTTTTTATTTTGTTTTTAAAATAGAATGGGTATTTGTGTCATTTGCTAATTAAAAGCTTGTATCTAGTAGAGCTTTTTCTTAAAAGCTAGTAGTAGTAGCTTTTCACTATAAAGTTTTTTCTCCTAACCTAAAAGCTTTCAGCTCTTCAACCAAACAAGGCTTTTTATTGAGTATGAGTTTTTTCTTAAAAACTTGTAGCTTGAAACTCTTAAAAGCTCTTTGCCAAACATACCCTTAGAATGTGAATGGTTCGATTCAACATTTCAAACAGTTGAAACTTGAAACCAACCTATATTATATGTTTTTAATTCAAACCATTTGTTTTTTTTTTTCTACTATTATGAAGTAGGGATATTTCAACGGTCAAAAAAATGGTGCACCTATTTGGACACCGCCAAAGTACAGACTTCAGAAGGTTTTTTTTTTACAAACATTTGTATACAATATTTATAGTTTTAGCACATTCTATAAAAATGTTAGGATTTTATTATAAAATTAAAAAAATATTTTTACATTAACAACTTTATATAAGAATATTACATATAAATTTGTATGTCATTTGTATTGTATAGTCTAGTCTATGATTATACTAGACCTCATTTTTACGTGTAATATAACACTATAATACAAGACCTCATTTATGTATAAGATAGCTTTATAATAAGCCTTATAGCATAGCATTAGCGTAGTATAGTATAGTATAGTGTAGTTGACATCGTATTGTATTGTAAAGTATCATTATCGTATTTTATAGTAATGTATTTAAATAGTCTAGTCTAATATAACACTATAATAGACCTCATTTGATGTGTAGTATAGGTATCAAATAGTCTAGTCTAATACCACACTCCGTATATGATACTATAGTATGCTATACGATTCTTATACTACACTCAAAGGCCTATACATGATATATACTACACTCATAGGCTTATACGAGACATATACTACACACATGAGCGTATATGAGACATATACAACACCCATATTAGACTATACATTACAATCAGCGACAGATTGAGACCAAAATTTTAGGGATAACGTTAAAAAAAGTACCATGGTTTCACACAATGTAAACGAAACAAAAATGTCCAAAAAAATTTTTACTGTGCCTTCATTCAATGTTCAATTTTTTTTTTTACCATACTTTCATAAAATGTTCACATTTTTTATCGTACCTACATGCAAGATTCAAAAAAAAATCCATACCTAATTTTAGAATAAACAAAATGTAAACCATAATCAATTTGACAATTGCACATAAATCATAAAATCATATGCAAAACATACATAAAACCTATGGCTTAATCAATTGCACATAATCAAATGTAGATAAACAATTAAAATTTAGAATTAGAACTTAAAAGTCTAAAATTTTACCCGATTGGTGATTACACCATCAATTTGTTGAGACCCGATTAGCGATTGGGGCGCGGGGGATGGTTATAGGAGTGGACTTGGAGTTGGACCAATATCATCAATTTTTGGGGCTTTTCTTTTAAACTAACCTAATCAAACATCCAAAAACCCTTGCTTGTCGGTGTGTGGTGTGGTCGACATATTCAGCCTTCAAACGTGGGGTCTTTGGGTTTGGACTTTGGTTCAAAACTCCGAATAGTAAATGGTTTGGGATTCATGTTAGAGTTCAGTAAAATTTATTGGGTTTTTTGTTAGAAGTTAGATATAGGAATTTAGTTATTTAATCTTAGATAATTAGAGTTTTTCAATTAAGGTTTTAGAGTTCAGTAAAATTTATTTGAGGGGTGACGTAAAATTTATGTGATGGGTAACGTTTTACATAAAAACAAAAAAAAAATCCACTACACCGGGATAATTGAGGGGTAATCGGTGCTACCTTTCACCACCACACAAGTCCGCCACTAGATACATTGCGATAATAAACGATATGATACAGTAGTATAGTATACAATATGATACCTATTTCGGGTTTGGGTTTTTTACTAGGAAAAAGTGACCCAATAACCGATCCATTTAAAGTTCGAGTTGACCAGTTATTATTTTCGGGTATTCTCTAATTCGAGTTCGGGTGGATTCGGTTTAAATCGGGTTCCAGGTTTCTATTAAAAGTGAACACCCCTACCTATAACAAGACCTTATATGAAAAAACACAGACCAGATTTTTCCTTTGATATGTATTTGTAAACAAATTTAATGTTAAATGAACGAACATAAATAAGAATGCGTTTGATTCGATCAATTCCTTTACGATCATAAGCCGTGATATACCAAAAAAGACCATTAAAATGAATGTGACATATGTTGTTTGAATGATGTTGCTTTGGTTTGTCACTATAAAGAACAAAAATATCAATTATATTTGATTCATTCAATTTTGATTTTTTTGATCGAAACGTAGAAAAAATTAATCACGAAGCAATGGTATATTAAGATTCTTATGCGTAAAACATATTGATTTTTTTAATACTGATTTTTAATAAGTGTAACCAAATTATACTCTAAATAAATAGAATAAAATGCTCGATTTTATTGTTAGTTTTTTTTAATATGCTAAACATCTATATCTGTATATGTATATCTATAATCTATCTATAATCTATAATCTATAACTATTAATAAAAGAATTGACTTATGATGATATGACATTTAATGGAGGCCTCAACCCCCATTGAATGTGCCACGTGACACGTTGAGGTGAGAGGTTTAATAGAATATTTATTTAAAAATAAATAAAAGAAGATAGACATATCTTCTAATTGAAAATAAATTTGACTGAATTATTTGTTACTATATTCTATTTAAAATTCAAATATTATTTTCGATATATACTATATATAAATATTGTTTTCTAATTATGTATAAGGATTAACATAAAAATTTAAATATATAAAAGAAGATATGCATATCTTCTAATTTAAAATAGAAGATTTTATTTACAAATTAATTTAATATAGAATTATTAAGTAGCCATTATAAATATATGATTACATTAACATTAACCCATTCATTCTTAACAAGTTTCTGAATTCTCCTTCTGTTCATCAAGAAGTAAGTGTTAAAAAAATTTAAAAGACTTTGAAGTTTTTTTTCTTCGTTGATTATTGAAAGTGATTTATGTTTAGATTAATAAAACACTATGTGATCATGAATTTACATCTATATAAGTCAAAGTCAAATTGTAACATATTTTAAATTACGTGAAGATGATTATATGTTGAAGGTTATCCTTTTAATACTGTATTATGTTTAAGATGGTTTATGCTTTTTATTTTTTTAACTTTTTAAATAAACGTTTTTTTAACTAAGATTGATTATGTTTAAGTTATTTACTCTTTTCATGATTTGAATTTTCTTCTTTTATCATTTTGTATTAAGTCGTATTAAATTTTTTAACCCCGGGACCTTCCAGGGGTAATCAGCTAGTATATTAATAAACCAAAGCACTACATTATACATGGCATTTAAAGAGGTCATCCTCCCTTTGGTTGTGCCACGTGGCAACATCATCCTTATTTTCATTCAAAAGTCTTTTTTATCTCATGTTTCCCCCACAATTTTAAAACGCTAATAACTTTTATATATGATATTTTTTTAATGAAGAGTTAATTGCAGTTTTCGTCCCTGTGGTTTGCCCCAACTAACAGGTTCAGCACGAGTATAAGACTTTGAGACCCTGTGGTTTGTCAAGCTAACACTTTACATCTGTCTTATTATCATCATTTAGTTTTTCTGTTAGTTCGTAAGTGAAATGACTATTATACCCATCCATCCATCTTCTTCTCCAACCAACCCACCACCACCTGCACCACCACCATCTCCATCGCCACCATCCCTCTCCTCACCATCTCCACCACCATCACCAACACCTATGAATATTTGATCGGTTACTTATACGTATGAGGTTCCGTTTGTCACAAGGGATATAAAGTGGCCTTCTAGATGGGATGCTTATTTGAAAATGGAAGGTGCAAAGATGCATTGGAATCCAACAGATGAAAGTGTGTGATCAAACAAACCATATTTTTGATTTTCTGATTTCATCTTCAACGTCTTCCGAGTTCTAATTATTGACTGGATAGCAGCATTCATTGCTCTACTCTGATCATATTCACCTATTATTACCTCAGGTTGTCTCTTCGAGAATTTCGTCATGTATCAACACCATTGTTATTATAATTATTTATTATTTATTTTTTATGACAATCGTGGAATTGGAAGCATAACGAATTATAAACGGAAATTGATATGAAGTAATCATTCAAATATTCACATGTGTTGGTGGTGGAGATGGGGAGGAGGGGGAGGGTGGTGGTGGTGGGTTGGTTGGAGAAGAAGATTGATGGAGGGGTATAATAGTCATTTCACTCATAAACTAACAGAAAAACTAACTGACATTAATAAGAGGGATGCAAAGTGTTAGCCCGACAAACCACAAGGACTCAAAATGTTATACTTGTACTAAACCTGTTAGTTGGGGTTGGGGCAAACCACATGGATAAAAACTGCAATGAACTATTTAGAGAATTACACCAAATTAACGAACGTTTTATTATCTTTCCAATGGGTTTTTGTTCATACAAAAAAAAAAAACACAATGTGTTCAAGTAATTCATTAATCATGTCTAGACAAGTCACTAACATATTCAAACTAGAAATTATTTTTTCATCAAGAGCAGAATATGTTAAAACAACTCCTTTAAAAAAAAGTCACACATTCAAGACCACTGCATTAATCACGCCCTGCAATGGTTGTTTCTAACTCTGCTCATCAAAGATACATCTTCTTTTTAATATACATTTTATTTTTTTTTTTCACATGATTAAAATTATTGTTTTCTCATATTATAGTACATTGATTTCTACATTACATCATAACACATATTTTATCACTTTATATTAAAATTTTAATCTATCTGAAAAGCTTCCGGGATATAATCTAGTGTTACTAATAACTTCAACAAAATGTCAAAAGACACCACTAATAGAGAATGAATATGGTCACGACAAGTAGGAGAGTCTTAGGTGGATACATTAGAAAGATGGTATATGACACCCAAGTTATTTATCTATACTATCCATATCTATATCTATACTACTATATAATGGATGCTAGATGAGTAATGTTGTCATTTCATATTTATCTAATTGGGCAATATTGTAATTTCATTTATTTAACTAGATAAATTTAATACTAATAATAATTGATCCTCTAAGTAACTTTAAGAAGCAACATAAATGCCAAAGTGAATGGGTGCTATATGGGTAATGTTGTCATTTCATACTCATCTAAGTGGGCAATATTGTAATTTCATTTACTTAACTAGAAAAATTTAATATTAACATTAATTGATCCTCTAAGTAACCTTAAGAAGCAACATAAATTCCAAAGTGAAACCAACGTGCTTCATGTTTCGTAATCGATCAGACAACGGGGAGCCACTATCAATTAACAATCATAATGTTCTTTAATATACTAAGAGGCTGTTTGGTTGATTAAGTGTTGAATCATTAAGAGGTCTGAATGGTTAAGAGGCTCTTAATTAATGATTAAATGCTGAATGGTTCAGCTATGCACTAAGTCTGAATGGTTCAGCTCTTAACAATTCCATTCAGAGCATTTTTTAGGTTGAAACAAACTGTCTGAATGTTGAACCATTCAGAGAGCTGAATGGTTCAGAGCCTCATTAAGATGCTACCAAACAGGCCCTAATTATTATCGGGCAATGGTCTTTACTTTACTAATTATTTTTGGCAAGTCATGTTTATGCTTCATGTTTCGTTACCAATCGAACAACGGGGAGCCACTATCAATTCACAATCATAATGTTGTTTAATTTAGTAATTATTATCGGTCCAAGCCACCATCATTTTCTAATTATATATACTTGAAGATCCAAAAAGTGGACGAACCTGAAATTACAGTTAAAACAGGCACGACTTGAGATGGATCTGAATGCTCCGAACCTAAGCTTAAACCTGCACAAGGTAAAAGACCGTTAGGCTCGTTACAGAGGAGGAGGGAGGGCCTCTCTGTAACCACCCTCCGGCGTGAGGATAAGTATTTTCTAGTGAGAGAAAGTAGAGAGAGAAAGTGAGTTCGGAGTGTGAGAGTTCGTGTCTCCATTGTACTTTAGAGGGGGTATTTATACTAGTCAGCCAAGTTGTACTATACTTCGGACCCTCTTTCGTACTATCATCCGGAGTCTTTTGACTTCCGGGAGAGATTTGTACTTTCCTTCGGTCAGTCCACTTGGTCATATCACGGTGTCTCGAGCTTGTACCTGAGTGAGCCGCGGTATAATTTGCTTATACCTCTTCATGTCTTCCCAAGTCCTCAAGTTACTCTGTAACTTGCTGGACTTAGTTATGACCGAGACTTAGGTGATCAAGCCGCGGTATAATTGCTTATACCTCTTCATGTCTTCCCAAGTCCTCAAGTTACTCTGTAACTTGCTGGACTTAGCTATGACCGAGACTCAGGTGTTCAAGCCGCGGTATAATTGCTTATACCTCTTCATGTCTTCCCAAGTCCTCAAGTTACTCTGTAACTTGCTGGACTTAGCTATGACCGAGACTCAGGTGATCAAGCCGCGGTATAATTGCTTATACCTCTTCATGTCTTCCCAAGTCCTCAAGTTACTCTGTAACTTGCTGGACTTTAGACAATCTTTCGGCCTGTTGATCATACTACGGTGTCTGTGGGAGGTTAATGAGGATCGTTGACACGTGTTGATGACAGCTGTTCTTTGTCGTTTTCTGAGGACACGTGGGTGCAGTCGTGGCCATGGGATTCGAAGGGCTGATATGACAGCGGTTCATTTCTCGGAGTGATCTGGGCCGCTCATCTTATCGTTTCATCTGGACCGTTAATTCGAACGGTTGA
This sequence comes from Ambrosia x helenae, assembly GCA_030844895.1. Classification (NCBI taxonomy): domain Eukaryota; kingdom Viridiplantae; phylum Streptophyta; class Magnoliopsida; order Asterales; family Asteraceae; genus Ambrosia; species Ambrosia x helenae. Next base: position 39,316 of record JAUTDX010007096.1, on the reverse strand, counting down.
TGTGACGACGGTTCGAATTTCGGGACAATCTGGACCACTTGTTTTGTACAGCTGTCCATCCAACCGTCTCCTTCCTCCCCTATATAAAGCCACTCTTCACTTTTTCTTTTTACTTTTTACTGTTCTCTTCTTGTCTCCTTATCCTTGTTAACTCTCTCGGAGCTCGTATCATCCATTCCAGTTTCCCTAAGGTGCGTTGTCTTCATCCTTCTTCATTTTTCCCGTTTTATTGTTTTGTCGAGTCTCGAAGATGGTGAAGGATGATATGAATGTGAGTTTCTCAATTCTATCCGCGGATAAACTTGCCCGGTTTATCGACACTTACTCGATCCCTCGCGAGTTAAACCCGGTCTTACCGGAGCCGAGGCAAGTAATACATCCTTTTCCCGTTGGCAAATTTGGTCTTTACACCCGAGTGTGTGACTTTGCCAACTACCGCATCCCCTTCACCAAATTTTTGATGAAGGTGCTGAGGTTTCACGGCGTGCACATCTCTCAAGTGAACCCTTTCGGTCTCAGCCGAGTAAGTCACTTTGAGCTTTCTTGCCGTGCTTTGGAGAAAGGCGCGGATCTTAATGTTTTCCGGTGCTTCTATAAGCTTAGCAAAGCCGGTAGCTGGTATACCTTTGAGAAACGGCGGTCGCTGGAGAGTTGTCATGATTATCAGACAACTAGCTTAAAGAACTGGAAGAATCAGTTCTTCTTTTTGGACGACCGATGCTTACCCCCGGATATGGTGTGGCGTGATAGTTTTGAAGCGTCCGAATGGGATTTGCCCAAGAAGTTTAAATACAACCGCAAGCTGTATCTGGACCTAGTGGAGAACAAGAGCAACATCCAGAAGTATCCGGAACATGTTCTCTGCCTCGGAGGGGTTAGCATGAACTGGAGCTTGGATGATAGGTGGCCGTTAGTGCGTTATAATGGAGTGGGTGAGTGGAGAGCTGCAGCTTCACTTAGTTTTTTATTTCGTGTTTGTGCTAGCTTTTTCTAACTCCTTTATTTTTATTTATACAGAGATGTCGCTGTTGGATTGTCTAAAGCTGAGTACCTTTGACGATACAGCGTTGGAGTTTACAAATGAAGATCTGGGAAATACCGAGCCCTTGGTGGCGCAAATGGAGAGGACGCACCAGGCCATTCGGCCAGTGGCAGGTGCGGGGGTTGGTACGAGTGACGCTGGTGGGGATGGTCAGACCACGGGGGTCGTGACCGAAACTGTTGGGACAGCTCCATCTGCCGAGGGCGCAGCGTTGTCTTCCGGAGTCCCTCTTGATCCACTTGTTACAAGTGTTCAACAACCGGACCCTTCTGCTAGCACGGGTCGTCAGTCATCCGATCCCACTCATACTTCCAAGGAGGTTTCTGGTGATAAGGAGGGCCGAGCTCTAACTGATACCTCGGTCTCCCGGGGTGCTGGAAAAAGGAAAAATCTGAAGGGCACCACCGCCAGCTCGAAACCGAAGAAGAAGCTTCGGTTTGTTGAAGATACTACTGAGGTATATTCTAACCTTCTCCATAACCTTGAATATCACTTGTTTGGGGGTAAATCTCCCAGAGACTCGGCTCCAATACTAATGGTGGATGATCCTCAGGGTGGGGGACTCAGTGACGAGGAGGAATTGGATGGGTCTGCCGGGATTCGTAGCCCGTTGAAGGAGCAGGTGGTGCGGCCTGATGATGTTTCTGCTGGTGAGTTTAGGCAATCTCCCCTTCTTTCTCAAACCGATGTGGGGGGTAAGGATGATACTTTCCCCCCATCATGGTGCGAGACTGAAGCTTTTTCCCTTTATCATTTTGCAGCGGTGGCAGGGGAGGGTTCTGGTGGTGGTGTTGCTGACGAGAAGTTCATCCCGGAGTGGGACATAAAGAACGGGGATAGGGTGGTGGACGGGCTTTGTGCTCGTATGATGCTGTTCAACCTGGACACCCCAGCCGACCGGGAGTATTATCACAATCTTGACTCGCCCGCTCTTTGTGAGGCCCTGTTGGTTAATCAAGCCCAATCCAACTTCTTGGTGACCGAGGCATACCGCCGATGGACGGATGCCGAGGTTGATCGTGAGCGCTTACGGCGAAAGGGCGCTTCTTGCAACCATGGTCCGGCTATGGAAAACTTGAAGAAAAACCTGAGGGATGCCCAGAACCAAGCCTCTTCTTCTCAAGCCGCCGTTGCTTCTGCTGCCGAAGCAAGGGATAAGGCCCTTAAGGAGGTTGACCTTCTAAAGAAGAGGCTTCAGGACTCCGAAGCCTCTGCTGCTGCTGATTCTAAGAAGACTGCCGATCTTCTCAAGCAGATGGAGGTCACCATGGCCAACCTTCGGACAGGTACCGATGCTTTAATAGCTGGTACGTCTTTTTTGTCGTTTGGACTTATCTTTTAGCTTTAACTTAACTTTTGTTGTTTGTTTTGTGCAGAACGGGACGAAGCCGTGAAGGCAGAAAAGGTGGCTCGGCAGGTGTATGCCGCGGCTGAGAAGAAGATGGCTGAAGATGAGGAGGCGTGGAAAGAAGAGAAGAGAGAGCTGGTTGGGAATATTGATGAGTTATTCAGGCTTAAGACTTTCTTCCTGACCACCGGGGCACAGCTCATTGCGAATCACGTCCACAAGGGGCCAATCATGAAGAAGGCCGTTAGTGACGTTAATAATGCCATGAACGCCTTGGGCTTCAATGTTGGTGTGCAGGCCGGTTATGCAGCAGCGGCGAAGGGGATTCCGTTGGACAAGATGCCCCTGATAAAGAAAGGTGCCCAAGAAGAGCTTACTGCTGCCGCACTTGCCTTTGATTCCCTCGTCTTTCCGAAGGTTGTCAAGCTGGTCGACCAAGTCACAGGCCCTCCTGAATCCCTGACCGAGGCTTTTGACGAGCTGAAGCTCGATTCTTAATTTTTCTTTTTGAACAATTATTATTTGATCCGGATCCTCATGAGATCCGGAGTGTTTGTAATATTTTAGACATGTTCTACCTGATTCGAAACCTTTAGCTGGGTTCGAATTACTTTTTCCTTTTAATGCAGGTTAATTCCGGACCTTATCATGGCCCGGGCTATGTCTTTGATTTATGACATTATTTGTCATTTTCTGTTTTTTAGATGATGTCTTTGGCCCTAAAGCGACCAACTGATTGGGTCGGAACTTGATATTTTCGTGCGTCCACGTGTCTAGTTGCGCCCTTATTTTGTCCGCGGGTTTTATATATGTGTTGATTAACCATGGTTTGTGGGGTTTTCTTGACCGGGACGTGGCTGTTATCCATGCCGCGTGCTGGTGTTCCGAGTTTTCCCCTTATGAGTTTGTTGTATGTTGTGTTTAAGATTTAACTAGGTGCTTACTTTAGGTTAGTTGAGATCCGGACCAAAACTTATCCACTTTGGTCCGTTTCTTTTTGCTACTCCTTTTTGATATTTTTCATACCACGTGGTTTTCGTTGTCTCGAGCTCATATATGAGCTGCGGCTTATATTAGCACCTAAGAAATTTTTCAAAGTAGGGACTAGCTTTTTTATTTATGTTTTATCGGGGTATGTCACATCCCGAATAACAACAAGAAAATGGAAATGGTGAGGAATGGCACATCTCACGTTACAATTACGAAATTTAGAAAAAAGTAGCTAGTCTTGCTTACATATAGCATTTTTTAAGGTGAACACCGTTCCAGGTGCGGGGTACATCTTTCCCTTCTAGGGTTTGGAGGGTGTAGGCGCCTTTCCCTCCAGCGGTCTTGATTATATACGGCCCTTCCCAAGAAGCGGCCATCTTTCCTTTTTCAACCCCGCTGGCTTCGTTGCAACGAAACACGTATTCCCCTGGTTTGAACCGGACCTCTTTCACCCTAGAGTTGTAAAATTTTTCCAACTCTTTTTTGTACCGCGCCTCTTTGATGGCCGCGGCCTCTCGCCTTTCATCAAGCAGATCTAGGTTCATCCGCAGCTCCTGGTCATTATTGCTGACATGTTGGACCCGTAGAGATGGGGAGCCGATTTCCACGGGGATTACGGCCTCAGTCCCGTAAGTTAAACTAAAAGGCGTTTCCCCGGTACTTGTCTTTGTGTTAGTACGGTGAGCCCATAAGACATTGGGGAGCTCGTCTACCCAGCCGCTCCTCTTTCGCCCTAATCGTTTCTTTATTCCTTCTACCAAGCTTCTGTTGATTCTCTCGACCTGCCCGTTTGCCTGCGGATGTGCCACCGAGGCAAACGACTGTTGGATATGCAGATCTTGGCACCACTTCTTGAACGGGTTGTTTGCGAACTGCGTCCCATTATCGCTGATGATTGTCTGAGGGAGGCCAAAACGACATACTATCTGTTCCCATACAAACTTCTTCACCTCTTTTCCGGATATTTTTGACAATGGACGGGCTTCAACCCATTTTGTGAAATAATCCACCGCTACTAACAAGAACTTCATGCCCCCTGTGGATTTAGGAAATGGCCCGACGATATCAATTCCCCATTGCTGGAATGGCCATGCCGCAGTCACGGGGATGAGGTTGTTTTTAGCTCGGAGGCTGACAGGTGCATGTCGCTGACATTCTTCACATTTCTGCAGTTCGGTAACGGCGCTGCTGTGCATGCCGGGCCAGAAATATCCTGCATTCATTATCTTGGCTACCACCATTCTGGGACCTGCATGAATACCGCATATGCCACGGTGAATTTCTTGGACGATATATGAAGCTTCGTCCAAGTCGACACACTTTAAGAGTGGTCCCAAGAATGTTTTTCGATATAACTGACCGTCAACGACTTGGTATTGGAGGGCTTTTACTTTCAACTTCCGGGCCTTGGCTTTGTCTTCTGGTACGACATCATGCACCAGGTACCGGACTATAGGAGTCATCCAAGTATCTTGTGCTGTATCAATGGATAGTACTGTGGTTGCTTGAATGGATGGGCCTTGTAGGGCTTCCATGTGTACTTCTTGCTGGGTGATGTCATCAGTTGATGCGGCCAGTTTACTCAGAGCATCGGCCTTCTTATTTTTGCTTCCTGGTATATGGATTACTTGACAAGCTTCGAATTGTTGCATCAATTTTTTAGCCTGCATTTGAAGCAAGGATTAGTCGTTTTCGTTGGTGCTAACATTTTTGATCTGATGGTTTTGGGTAATACCCGTACCTCAGCTAAGTATAGAATCATGTTGGCTTCTTTAGCCTCATATTCCCCAGATATTTGATTAGCCACCAGCAAAGAATCGACATGTGAGATGACCTGCGGTATTTACAGCATGTTAGAATTTTTTGGACGAACTTTGCCTATAGCAGGGAGTTTTTTATAGTAGTATGAGTACCTTCTTGGCTCCGACTTTTATAGCCAGCCGGAGTCCTGCTATGAGTGCCTCATACTCAGCCTCATTGTTGGAGCTTTTGAAATCCAACCGGATGGCGTAAAGCAACTCTTTTCCCTCAGCTTCTTGTAAGACCATTCCCGCGCCCGATCCTTCCGAACCCGAAGCCCCATCAGTATAGAGGGACCAAGTACTTGGGGTATGTTGAAGCTCGGTTTCTGTGGATTGGGGAATTTCTACCAAGAAATCAGCCACAGCTTGACCCTTTACTGGCCCTCTAGTTTTGTACGTGATATCAAAAGCACCGAGCTCAATGGCCCATTTAGCCATCCGACCGGAGGCCTCTGGCTTCCGAAGTACCCGGAGGATCGGCTGTTCAGATTGTACCTCGATGTTGAATGCTTGGAAATATCTACGGAGTCTTCTGGAGGTATGAACCAGGGCAAGAGCCAACTTTTCTAGGATCGGATATCGGACCTCATATTCTCGTAGAGCTCGGCTGATGTAGTATATCGGGAGCTGAACAGTGGCTCTGGTGACAATGAGGACGGAGCTAATGGCTCCTTCCGAAGCTGAGAGATATACCGTGAGCGTCTCCCCGGGCTCGGGGGCTGTTAAGGTCGGTAGGTTGATCAAGCATTTCTTTAACTCATCGAAAGCGACACCAGCTTCGGTTGTCCATTGAAACTGTTCCTTTCCCAAACTCTTCTTTAGAACATTCATGAATGGCAGGGTTTTTTCTGCGGCCTTGGAGAGAAACCGGTGTAGGGCTACTAATCGCCCATTCAGGGACTGCATCTCTTTAAGATTTTGAGGGGGCTGCATTTTTAGCACTGCCTCAACTTTTTCCGGATTGGCTTTTATTCCATCTCGGGACATTAGTACCCCCAGGAATTTCCCCTCTTCTAGGCCGAAAGAACATTTCTTGGGATTTAGTTTCATGTTTATTTCTCGAAACTTAGCGAAAGTTTCAGCAATGTCCTTGATCATGGTTTCTTCCGTGCCACTTTTAATGACTACGTCATCCACATAAACTTCCAAATTTCTTCCGATCTGGTTCTTGAAAGCTGCGTCCATCAATCTTTGGTATGTGGCACCGGCATTTTTTAGACCGAACGGCATCTTCTTGTAGCAGTACAGGCCGCTGTTTGTGACGAAGGCCGTTTTGTCTTCATCGGCCTCGGCCATTTGAATTTGATGATACCCTTTATAGGCATCAAGGAAGCACTTTAATCGGAATCCGGCCACGGCATCTACTTTCACATCGATCTCTGGCAAAGGATAACAATCCTTCGGACAAGCATTGTTGAGATCTTTAAAATCCACGCACATTCTCCAAGCTCCGTCATGTTTTTTGACCAGGACGGGATTGGCTACCCACGTTTGGTACCGCACTTCCCGGATTATATCAGCGCTCAACAGGTTTTTGACGTCTTCTGCTATAGCTTTAACACGGTCAGGGGCCATACTTCTTTTCTTCTGAGCCACCGGTTTTATGCCGGGATAAGTGTTCAACTTATGCTCTGCTAATGATCTTGGGACCCCTGTCATGTCTGAATTTTCCCAGGCGAAGACGTCTAAAGAATTTGAGAGCAACTTCCAAAGTGCCTCTCGAGCTTTGATTGGGAGCTGCGCGCCAATGGAGATTTTTTGTTCTGGAAAGCGTGGGTGTATTGACCATTTCTCAGTTACAGCAGTACCGGAGCTTCCCTGGTGATCTTCATCATTGCTCGTATCTAATGACTGTCGGATCTCTGAAACAGAGAGCCCGGCTTCGGATTCTAGTGTGGCAATACCTTCTTCGGTTGGGAACTTGAGTGCACCGTGGATGGTAGATGTTACCATCCCAAAGGCTTTCATCCCTGGTCTTCCCAGGATGATGTTGTGCACGGACCTGGAGCCCACTACAAGGAAAGTTAGGATTACCGTTCGTTGGCAACTCCCTGAGCTGAACGTTACTGGTAAGGACAGTTGTCCTATGGGCTGTACGATTTCTCCTGAAAAACTGATTAATGGCATGGACACCGGGATCAACTTTTGTTGGGATGCTTCGGCTAGTAACTGGAAACATTGGAGGTACATGATTTCAGTGGCGCTTCCTCCATCCACATAAATCCGGCGGGTTTTATGTCCGGCCACGACCCCTGACACAACTATAGGGCCGTCTTTATAATCTTCTGGTGAAATGGAGGGGAAAGTGATGGGTCGGGCCATCCATTCCGCGACGTGATCGCTGCTTCTTTTTATCCCTTGCTGCTTGATGGTTCGAACCATGTGTATCCCAGCTTGGTCATTTGGGTTTGGAATGTTTGCGGTGCCAGGTTTGCCTTCTTTGATCTCCTTTACTAGATGGGACAGCTTACCTGCCTTAAGAGCTTTCTCGATTTCTTGCTTTAGTGACCAGCAATCATCAGTATCATGTCCTCTAGCTCGGTGGTAATCGCAGTACTTTTTGGTGTTCTTGTCAGATGTGGGCTTCTGTCTTGGTGGTTTGGGGAAATCTACATTCTCCGTGCTGAGTATCTCACTGGGAGATTTTAGCAAATCGGAGTAGGTTGATCCCCTGTGTGACGAGGAGTTTCGGCCAGTAGAACTCTTTTCATTTCTTGAGTAAGGTTGTGACCTGCTTTTTCCCCAGGAATTGCTTCGATCTGAGCTTGGAGCTCCTGATCCTTTCTTCCATGAACTACTTCTTGATGAAGATCGATACTCATTGTCATATGTTTGGCTACAAGCACTCTTACCTCGAGCAAAGGCTCGTGCTCGCTCCATTAATACCTCCATAGTTTTTGGGAGATCTTCATGTAACTTTTCTACAAGTTGATTGTTTCGGACTCCGTGGCAAAAGCCGGAGATCCGCAGTTGATCTACAGCTCCACTTATTTGCATGCTCTCCTTGTTGAATCTGTCAATGAACCTTTCCAGCGTCTCCCCATCTTTCCTACGGATGTTGTGAATCTCGGTGATGTCTTTTGAACATCTCCGCTGTTGAGAAAAATTTTGTAGGAAAGCACGGCGGAGCTCGGTCCAATTTGCTATTTCACCTGGTGCCAAACCGTCGAACCATACCCGAGCTGCCCCTGTAAGGGTTTGGGCGAACATGTGACACCATGCAGGCATGGGCCATAGTTCGATTTCCGCGGCACCCCCGAAATCATGTATGTGATCATCCGGATCTGCTGTTCCGTCATATCTTTTGATCGTTGTAGGCATTTTCAGTTTTGCCGGTAGGGGGGCACTGGCGATACGGGGGGCAAACTTGGAGTATGCAGCCATATAGGCTGGGCGATAAGGAGTGGTAAGATCATCCTCTGCGGTTGTAACGGCTGGTCGTTTTGCTACTGTGGTGACAAGCTGCGTGGCTACGTGGTGTCCCGATGGGAAACAACTCCCTTGCGGGGTCCCTAGGTCGGGAGTAGTAACTACGGTGGAGTAAGTTACTTGTGCAACAGGGCCCGTACCATGTCCGGATGGTGCTTGAACTCCGTCAGTGGAGAATAAGTTTACCTGCACACTCTTAAGTTTTGCCTCTTTTTCTTGTTGTGCTTTGAGCTGCAGCAAGAAATCACGATTTTTGAGCAGAAAGTCTGCGTCAAACTCTGGTGCGGTATCTTGAGTTGTTCGAGAGGTGTTGGTGAGCCCTGAAGGTGGGGTTAGGATAACAGAGGACGCAACAGTGGTTGCTCCGTCGCCCTGCTCGGTGTTTGTGACATCTTCGATAACGAAACCTTCGGATGAAGCCGCCATGGGAAAAAACCGTCGAGATCTTTACCTTTTAAGGGTATAGAAAACGGCTGTACAAACGGATGGCGCCAATTGAAGATCCAAAAAGTGGACGAACCTGAAATTACAGTTAAAACAGGCACGACTTGAGATGGATCTGAATGCTCCGAACCTAAGCTTAAACCTGCACAAGGTAAAAGACCGTTAGGCTCGTTACAGAGGAGGAGGGAGGGCCTCTCTGTAACCACCCTCCGGCGTGAGGATAAGTATTTTTCTAGTGAGAGAAAGTAGAGAGAGAAAGTGAGTTCGGAGTGTGAGAGTTCGTGTCTCCATTGTACTTTAGAGGGGGTATTTATACTAGTCAGCCAAGTTGTACTATACTTCGGACCCTCTTTCGTACTATCATCCGGAGTCTTTTGACTTCCGGGAGAGATTTGTACTTTCCTTCGGTCAGTCCACTTGGTCATATCACGGTGTCTCGAGCTTGTACCTGAGTGAGCCGCGGTATAATTTGCTTATACCTCTTCAATACTAACGGCCCAACTTCACAAATAATTTACTACAAACTATATCGCTTGTTTCTCTCATGTCTGGGGGTTTAGGGCCATCTTGGGATGATGTTCGCATCCTTACCCTATATTTCAATATGGGTTGTATCAAAGACTCGAATCCATGACCTCTAAGTCACATGGGAGCAACCTTACCATTGCTCCAAGGTTTGCCCTGTAGCTTATATATATGCTATATAAAATTATCAAATACATGTTGATTCACTCATGTATGTTGATTTTATGTTACCCACACAAGGACTATATGTTCATATCTCTCACTCTCTTAGACATAATTTTAGCATAAACCATGGCATTTTATATCCTATAAAAGTTGTTTTTACTCCATTATGTTCTTTTTTGTTCCTCGGGCTGTATTTGAACAAGACCAATCCAGGTATAGAGACTACCTTGTGTGTGTGCGCTTGATGTTATCATAATTTTATTGGTTACAAGGATCAAAATTGTCTACGGTTAAAAACCATATTATGGTTTTCTAAAAGCAAATGGTATTTAATAGTTTTGAGACATGAATATTCATTATTAGGAAAATGATAAACATAAGCCTTTCGGTTATGGTTAAAAACCATATTATTGATGCTTTTGTTATTCATGTAAACGTAGTTAAGAGTAGCCAAGTGTTGATTCATAACATTCTTTTTAGAAATATATAGTTATAAGTTACTTTGTCATGCACAGTCCTAATCATCTTAACAAATCCCTAATTAATTTGCTTTCTAAAATATTTATAAAAACTCATTAATATACTTTCATTGACAATTAAAGGGCAAATTATAAAAGGATAGCAGGTAGACGGACAACAAACTGTGCTGTCACACCTTTTTGAATAGGAAATCATCTTCTACTGAAAACAATGTCTCGCCCCTGGGGGGTCAAAAAGTTAATGTAGACAGCTGAACTCTTGAAGGATTTATGAGAACTCTCCTAGCTTTACTAGGTAAAAAAAAATAGATTCTTTCCCAACAGTGATTATTATTATTTTATATGTGGTCTATTCTTCCATTGATCTTAATACAGGTAATATGGTCACTATTGTTTCTTTAGAAACCTTTTTTTTTGTAGTTCGTTATAATAAAAAAAATTGGTAGGTTTGAAGTTATTATGAATTAAATTAGCATTTTTTCCATCCTCAGAATTGGTTAATTAATTTTTGTATGTTCATGTTTTATATATATGATGGCAAAATGCACTGATGAGTTACCAAAACCCAATTTTATTCCACTTCCTTCTTTTCTTGCTTTCAAATTTTTGCAACAGAGTAAGCATGTAACCAATTTTTTTTTTTTTGTAACACAGGTAAATTTTAATCCATATAACCACATACAAAAAAATAAATACGATCGTTCGTCATTATGATTCTTCTACTGACAAACACAAAACATTTAATTGCAGGTAGACGTTGCTATTATTGAGATTGGACTAGAAGGAAAGGGGGATGCAACTAATGTAGTATACTAGTATGCAAATCCACAAAAGCAAAATTCATCTTTTCCCACATACGCAATATTGTGTAATGCACATTTTTTTTCTAGATTCAATCACCTATAGTATCGTGTATCACACGACTAGCGTATGACCACACAGAAGTACTTGGTAAGGCTATTAATCAAATTTTGTTATGATGATTTGTCTTAAGATTTGGATCTCTTTTTCGTTAATTAATGATTTCACCCGGTCCTAGTTGGTAGCATTGACGAAAATGACCTGCACGCATAAAATGCAGCTGACGAAAACGACTTGCATACATAAAATCCTGGTGCAACGTACGGGTTACCTACTAGTATATTATTATAGATAGAAGATATTTTATATTTTTAATAAAGTATGAACAAATTGTTTGTTCAATATGAGCAACTTTTGACTCGATCAATAAGCTTTAGTTTATCAGCAAGTCCTCATAAATTTAATTTCTAACTAAATATTAAATATAATATATATTTTTATTTATAAATGTTGGACGAATTAATAAGTTTCTAGTTTGCTATAAGTCCACGTAACCTATCCTTGGTGTAATTGTAACGAAACTTTCTAATAAAAACCCTTAGTGATGATATTTAAGAAAGAGGATTAAAGCATTTGATAAAACAAAAGAGAAATTATAAGAAAAGTCAAAAGTTTCTTTGTACATAGTGGCGAGTGTGATTTCTTTGTACATAGTCACGAGTGTGAAGTCATTTTCGTTTTTTTTTAAGAATAGATCTAATTGTAAAAATATATTGTAGAAAGATTAGTGTCGGTGTTACACCCTCAAATTTTACTTGCGGAGTTTTACCGCGAGACGCGTGACACACCAGGATCCAAGTCAACAGTCACAATAAACAAACACTAAATGTAATATATGAAGACCAAAACATTAAGTTTTGAACCATAAACCATCAGCGAAAGCATAATCTTGTTTACAACCAAAAGACATAACGTAGTCTGAAAAGATCATTCCCGTTAATACTATGTTATAAGAACGTTAGCTAGACGTTAAGTATTTTTACCACTACGAGTTGGAAACCATTGCTGACATGTAACCCCGATAAGTATGCCCAGAATGTATGAATCACCGTCATCATCAGTGACTCCAAAAGTTAGAGACAATATGCACCCGCCCGGCTCTAAGCCGCCAAGTGGGGTTAGTCAAGTCCAATAGATCTATCCACATTTCCCCGTTATGTATACTCACATACTCATGGTTTCCCCCTGGGACTTCCTGATGAAACGCCCGTATAGTAAACAACAATAACCATAGTATAACATGACCTTTAAGAAATGTAAGTATGTAGCATGTTTCTCCCCCGAAAGCAAAACAGTAAAAGCGGGACTGTGACACTCACCTTAGGTTGCGTTACTTGAAAAACAGTTAAATCAACAAGCTATGATAGCCCCAAATACCGGCGACCTATCATGAGGCGTATATAAATACCCAGACTAATAACTAGTAGGTTAACTAGTCCCCGAATCTCCAGACCATAGCCATGTACGTTTGAAAACAACTTTGACCGTTAAACCGACCGCACAAGACAAGACCCGACATCCCATTGGTGACCCGACATCTCACGTGTTAACCAAGAATGAGAAATTAAGCAATCACATGCAACTAGGCACTTAACACGCATCCATGTTCACTACATCTATCATACATGTCATATATAGCATAAACGAGTCCGAACACGTGTTACCAGGTTATTAGACATGCTACGGGGTTCCTAACATGTTCCTAGGTGTCAAACCATGTTTCGGGATGTCAAAATACACTTGCAACAGCAAAACACGCAATTAGGAATCAAACAGGCAATTAGGAAAGTCAACAGGCAATTAGGAAAGTCAATCAAACAATTAGGAAGCTAATTGCCGTTACATCAGGCGAGTAGGGGGCTAATCTCCCCATAGGTCATGCGATTAGGGGCTACTCGCCCCATTACCAGGCGATTAGACATCCTAATCGCCCCCTACAGTCCCAATTCCACTTTTCTCGCGTTTAACCCTCCAAATTAGATCCGAAACATGTAAAAACACCCAACATCAAACCCAAATCATTAAACAACCCATTTCAAGTAAAAAAAAAAACCCAATTTATCACTGGTCTAACACCCTATTTGCAATTATTTCCAAAAACGGCAAAGTGTTATGAAACATTAAACATGCATATCTTTCCCTAAATGGTAAATAACCAGATCTCATCACCTACAACCTTGCAAATCATCATTCCACTGCTATTATATCATTCTAGTGTAAACCCTAACATCAAACAATCATCAAATCATATCATAACATCCTAAATCCTCAAGAATCACTCAAACGGGTCAAAATACATATTATCATCAAAGCACCATAATAATTGTTCAAAACCTTAGGAAATCATCTTAACAACTCATACACATCAGTAAAACATCAAACACATGAAAACATTCACGTTTTAATCATTAAAAACTGTTTCTTGCATGAATACTCCACATAGAACAAGTATGAAGGTCTAGACTTTGTTTTTGAAACTGATTTCAAAGGTTTTTAAAGACACAAACTTGATAAAACTAGGTCTGGACCTTTAGGAACCAAAATATCAACATTACAAAGGTTTAGGATAGATAACACACCTTAGATCTTGCTAAAAAGGAAGTGTAAGCTTAGGAATGATGGGTTTTAAGGCAAAAATGAGTTCCAGAGGTGTATTATGGTGTGAGGGAGGCTTGGGACGAGTTAGGGTTGCACAAATGGTGTTTTACAAGTCAAGGCTGGTATTTATAGGTGTTTCTAGTCGTCACTGTTGCAACAGGCAATTAGGACCAGTTATAGGCGATTAGGGCATGCAATTAGGCCTAATCGCCCCTAAGAACTAGCGAGTAGGGGCTACTCGCCCCTCCTACTCGCCCCATAAGCTCCTAATCGTCCCTGCATGGGGTGATTAGCCTTGCTAATCGCCTCCTGCAGGCTGTGTGTGATTTTCGGCGCGTTAAACACTATTTTAACATGTATAAGCACGTATTCACATACCGACAAGTTATATAATGATTATAAACATATAATGCATGATAATTAACACGTTCACATTCGTTCACCAATTCCTGGGACTCGAGACTTGCGTGTGTGCGTTAACCCGACGATTCTACAATCGTCAATCCTTGTACACATGGTTATGGACCGACTCTCAATGATCCCGTAGATCATTGTAGTGACTCTCGATGATTTTCCGAACCATCACAATGACTCAACTGACCCAGTTAAGTATGTAATATGCATGACTTGCTAAGGTAGACTTACTAGTTTGACCAATGTTACTAATCTGAGTTTGCCGAGTGTCACAGTAGGTCCCCATTATACATGTTGTAAGTTGAGTTGTGCCTCGGTCCTTGTTTTGAGAACCAGTTTGACGTTTTTTTAATGAAAGTTAATTTTCAAAAAAAAAATAAGAAGAAGAAGAAGAAATGTCAAAAGAGAAAATAAGTTCTTTTAAAGGCTTAGTTAAGTGGAAATTGTTGTACAACCCTAACCTAGCGGTCCTAAGTTTGAATCTCTACTCACACATTGGTGCTCTCCTTACCTAAGCTTAAACTGTCACGAGAAATTTCTTTATGTTGTGCATGGATCAAACATGTGAAAACCTCTAAAAGAAAACTCATTCTATATCAAACTAGTTGAGCTGAGAAAATAAGTATATCTAGTGTCATATATTTTAGAATGTTTTAGATCTCAGTTATTATTAATTCTCTTAAAATAAACTAAAAACTACGAATATTGGTTAGGACGACGAGAAGGGAATCTTTATTCTTTACCGGTCAAAAGCAGGACGGGATTTTTGAGGGATTAGATTTGGATTTAATATTTTTTTAATAATCAAAGTATTTACTATTAATTAAAAAATATAAACCAAGATTAAGGTGTCACGTGCTCACGTGCCATGACCAGTGAGTCGGTGCACCAACGAAATAAAAAGGATAAAAAAAAAAAATTCTGGCGCACGAGTTGCGGTAGACCTGAGTTTTAATAATAATGTCCCACGCGCGATTGTGATCAACGCGCTGTGTAGCTCGGAAGGCACTTGCTCAAAGCTAGCGCGTGGTAGCGTGTAACTGTTTAAGCGCGTGTAAAGGCAATCATTTCCCGCCTTGACCGGCCGAGGAATCTGGTACAGTCCCCACGAAGCGTATCTGGTGTGGGTCATGTTTTTATATTTATTTGCTGACGTCATTAAGTTTGTAGGCTGTTGTGTGCACGTGCCTGTCACTATATTCCATTATTCCTTTTGTACGTGAGAAGTGTTTAGTAACGTTTGCGTCAAAGAGGCTATCCCGTTGCGGACACGCGAACAACTTTGTGTGAGTGAAGTTTCAGTGCCGGTCCTCACCTCCAGCCACAACAGTCTCATGCAAATCTCGGCGTGACAGCTCTACGCGAGCAGACTCGGAGCGCAAATAAGCTATTTTGTGTTGAATGTGCAGACTATGATCACTTCTGTGTTAAACCCACTGAAGAAACACCAAACTAACAATCTAATACGACAGTGTTAATGTATGAATATAAGAAAGGACGTGATTCTCATTAATTGATAAGACAAATACAAGACACTGTTATCGGATTATTACAAGAGTTTCGACTATAATCTATTTCTCACAGCTTGCGATATGAATTCTCTCTCTGATAATCGATCCCCTCCTCTGATGACGAAGGTGAGTATTTATAGGCTCGTCAGGTGGCCTATGATTGGCTGTGAGAGGAATGGCAGCTGTCCTGTACTATTGTGGCCGTTGTCAATTCTTGTGTTGTCCTTCTGTGATTGGTCCACGTGTCCTGTAATTGTCCTTTTCGTCCTTTCTCGTACCTCGTACTAGCAGGTGATCATTGAGCAAGGAATTGACGCCTCTGATTGGCTATGGATTCTGCTCCTGTCGGGTGACACCTGTCCTTTTTGTGGCTGCGTGCGCCATCTTCTAGAATGCCACGTCACGTTCCTGCGCTGTCGTGTGTGTGGGCTTCTTTCCTGCGCACGCGCGGGTACATATCTCTTCAAGTCCCCCTAGTCCAGTGTGTTGTATGCGTAGTATGCGAGACGCTGGACTCAGAGGTCGAGGAGTTCTTGTTGTCTTGTTTGGCGCATTGGTTCGGCGTCTGAAGCTTGTGCGCGGTGTTATGCAAGTGGAGAGGTTGCGGACGTCTCGTAATTAATGCGTACATCAATGTTGTCAGTCCGCTATGTGACGCGACAGGTTGGTAGCCGAAAAGTCTCTGGCGGTTGTACAGTGTCAGAGACGTGGTGGGCCCATGGCCTGTTCGAGTCGCCCGTTTCTCTTTCTTCCGGTGACGTGTCCGTCACTGGTTGGTGGTTGTTTTCGAATTTTAAACCGTCAATCCACGTGTCTTCCACGTGTGGTTGCCCTATTTAATCCCTCTTTTTCCTTCAATCGGTTTATTTTTCTTATCAGTTCTTTCAAATTCGCTTGTGCTCTTCCTCCTTTCAACTTTATCCGACTTATTTTCCTTTCATAACCTGCTTTATTTGTGCGATTATGGAGCATATTATAAACATTCCTAAGAAGAAACGCGGGGGGTCCAAGAAAGGTGATGATGGATCGAAGAAGAGGCCGCCTCATGCCGGAGAGGTGACGGCCGTTTGGGGGAAAGATGAGTTTCGGAAGTTCAGGAAGGGGGTTGGGTTCCCTTCCTCGTATGGTGTGGAGATGCCCGCCCCAGATAAGACCATATTGCAGCCCCCTGTTGGGAAGGTAGGGTTGCATGCCTGTTATTTCCGCGACTGCAACTTTAGGGTTCCTATTACCCAATTTTTGGGCACTTTTATCCGGGCGGTTGGTGTTCATATCAACCAGATCCACCCCGGCCTAATGTCGAGACTCATGTTCTTTGAGTTTTGTTGTCGTGCTCAGAAGATCGAACCTTTGGTGGACATGTTCTTCGTTTTCTACAGCTTAAGTTTTGTAGTGAGTTGGTTGTCCTCCAGGCCGCGTTCTGGGGTCTCCGCCTGCGCTGGGGCCAGAGTGAAGAGCTTCCGGGAGTGGAAACCCAAGTTCTTCTGGATTAACCAGGGGGTTATCCCCATAGAGATGGGTCGGTTGGACCCGGCTGAGGGAATTGGGAAAATTGTGCTCATAGAGTACAAGGAGCAGGAGTGGTTCAAGACTTTGACTAGCCACCCTGTTGACTTGTGTGAGATCCCGGAGACTGGCCTGGTGATGGCGGGGATGAGCATAAAGTATGACGTCAAGGGGCGCAACCCGCACCTTACTGAAGACGGCAAAGGTTGGTAACTATTTGTCTTTTATTTTGCGCTTCGCGCAAGTTGTGTTTGGTTATTGCGAATTTATTTTTATTATGTTTGTTGGTTGCAGATGTCGCGTGCTTGTACGACATGCTTCTGGGCGGAGATAATATGGGCTTCGCCTTTAGGGAGTTGGCGGACAATGAGTTGTACATCCTGGAGAAGGCGTGGGACACACTCATTCGTCCAAAGTTGGACGATGCGTCGCGAGAGCCTGCCCAACCGCAGTTGTTGATTACTAAAGCAGGTGAGTCTTCACCGCTTTATGAGAATCCTTCGCCTGTCAACATGTTCATGCGGACGTGTTTTCCTTTAATTGTGATATCTAGTGATGAGTCTTCTGACGCATCTATGCTTTCGCCACTTCCGTCGTCTGCAGGCGTTCAAGACCCGCAGCTGTCTCCTGCGCGTGTGGAAGATGACTCTGGTGAGGAGACAGAGGAAGACGACTCCCTTGTACATCGCATCATGCGTCCGCAAGCGGATGCGGCTGAAGGTGAAGACTATTCTTTCGTTTTAAACCACGAAGTGGTTAATAGGTATTTCCAAAATTATCAGCCTTTTGAACGAAGCTACGTTGAACTTTCAGATGCGTTCGTGCAAGGGGAGTCGGTGGAGAAGCTGGCTGGAGAGGCTCAGAGCGCGGTGGTGACTAAACCTATTTCCGCGGGGATATCTGAGGCTGAGCCTGTTGCTGTTGATGCGCCTCGCCCTAAGAAGCGGTCTAAGCGATCAGGCAGTAAAACGAAGAAGGTCGCTGGGGAGCCAGCATCGCCTGTTGAAAAAAGGATTAAGCTGGGCGACCTTGTCCATTCCGCGGAGGAGAGTTTATTGGGTAAGTGTTCTGTCTTCCTTTGTTTATGCAGTTTAACTTTTTCTTTGTTACTGACCCTTGGTGTTTTGTTTTTGCAGCGGATTTGTTGAACACTATCGCGGCGGAAGACGTGTCAATTGCCCCCATAGCTGAGGGTTTTAATATTGAACCTGCAAGGCCGACGTCTCCCGCTGTGCAAACTGAAGAGCCGCCGCATGTGGAGTTGCAGGGTGATGTTTTGGCAACTTCTTCTCCGGCGCATCAGTCACCACCCTTGCGTCAACCCACACCTGTGCGGGGAATCAACGCCCGCACCTTTGCCTACGCCTCCGCGGTCGCCGACACCTGCGCGACTCCCTACCCCAGCTCAGGATATTCCAGAGGGTGGTGAAGGTCGGGTGTCGTCGACCGATATCAGCTAGGGATACGGTCATGGTGTGGACATGACTGTTGATGATGACGAGGAGAATGAGAGGCGGGTGATAACGGAGCCTGGGCCTAGCTTTTCGAGTGCCCTTCCTGCTGGGGGCGGTGAACCGGCCGCTGGCATATTTGTGCCTAGCTGGACTTTGACACCGGCCACCCGGTTTTTGAATGTGGAAGAATGTCGCCAGTTTTTGGCGAATGTTGTCCCTCCTGCTGAGTGCGACTTTCAAGCTACGCGTCCGCGCGGGGAGCTCATGGATGACCACATCCTTAGTGTGGCCAACATGTTGTCTACCTCAGTAGAGATTGTGCGTGAATGGGGGTTGATGGCGCACGACCGCCACAAGTTCCATCAAGATTTGCAGCGAGTCACTGAGGAGCGCGACCGTATGCACTCCGAGTTGAAGCGTGCTAAGTGGGATGCTGCCACATTCCGCGAAGAGCGTGACAAGCTGCAAGCGCACATTTCTGAGCGGGAGGAGCAATGGAAGGTTGCTTGTGACAAGACCAATGCGAAGATGGAGGCATCCAAAAAGCGCATTGCTGAAGTTGAGGTAGAGAAAGAAGAGCTCTACAAGGAGTTGGATGTGAAAGGGAAACTTGTGAAGCAGCATTATGACAAGTTGCTTGAGGCCCGTGACCTGCTGCGAGAGAAGGGTAAAGACATTGAGCAGTGGCGGGAGTCGCACGAGGGGTTAGACAAGGAGAATTTGTCCTTGCAGCAAAAGATCCTTGTGTTAGAAGGGCAGTTGATGGATGCCCAAAATGAGAAGGAAATTGCTGAAGAGGATCGTGCGTGGGTGCTTGGCCGCTGCGTCCCTGAGGTTTGTTTTTGGGCTTATGTCTTCTTATCATTTTATGCGTATACACTTACGAAACATGCCTTTTGAATGTTTGCGCAGGTTGCTTATCATGTGAAAAACTGTGCCCAGACGCGCCAAGCTGTGGCCGCGGTGAACGCTGCCGCGAAGCTGGTGGGGCGCAAGGCTGGATTTATTGAAGGCTATCAGCACGCGCAGGCTGGCAAGCCGCTGGAGCAGTTCGCACTGTATAAGCAGGATTTGGATGCTGTGCTTGCGAAGAAAGCCGCTGAGTTCGATGAGCTGAAGTATGAACTGATTGACTTTGTCGTTAGCCATCGCGATCGGCCAAGTTGTTTCGAGCTCAAAGAGTCATTTGATAAACAAGGCTTGACGCACACGCGGTGCGAGTATGCTATGAAGAAGATGACCGCGGCTGACTTGGCGCTCGGCGAGCAACCGGGATGTAGTGAAAAGCTGGATTTGTCGGGGTCGGATGAAGACAATGATTTCAGCGATGCGTCTTCGGAGCCCAAGGAATGAAGCTGGATGCTGCTTGTTCATTTTATTCTTCCATGCCTGTTTGTTAACATTTTCCATATTTGTAATATTGACCTGTTTTTGGATATGTATATATTTTTGTTTTTGAAACTTGGTTGGGCAAGTAATGTGTTTTTTTTTCTAACGCGTAGCATATGTTTAAGTATAAATTTGAATCAGACTCATGTGATTTGCTTGTATTTAAGGACATCGTGTTTAAATCATACAATGCTTAAGGTGCGCGTTGCATCTTAACCATGCGGCGCGCATTTCAAGGAAGTTGCAGAGTTCTCGATGAAACCCCTAGTTTGAATGCATTGTACCTTGTCCATACACTGTTTGGGGCGCGCGTTGCATCTTACCCAAGCAACGCGCACTTTAAGGAAATTGCAGGTTTCTCGATGCAACTTCCAAGGTTAAGACATTGTATCTTAACCATACAATGTTTAGGGTGCGCGTTGCATCTTGACCATGCAACGCGCAGTTTAGGGAAATTGCAGATTTCTCGATGCAATTTCCAGTTTAGGACATTGTGTCTTAACCATACAATGTTTAGGGTGCGCGTTGCATCTTAACCATGCAACGCGCAGTTTAGGGAAATTGCAGATTTCTCGATGCAATTTCCAGTTTAGGACATTGTATCTTAACCATACAATGTTTAGGGTGCGCGTTGCATCTTAACCATGCAACGCGCAGTTTAGGGAAATTGCAGATGTCTCGATGCAATTTCCAGTTTAGGACATTGTATCTTAACCATACAATGTTTAGGGTGCGCGTTGCATCTTAACCATGCAACGCGCAGTTTAGGGAAATTGCAGATTTCTCGATGCAATTTCCAGTTTAGGACATTGTATCTTAACCATACAATGTTTAGGGTGCGCGTTGCATCTTAACCATGCAACGCGCAGTTTAGGGAAATTGCAGATTTCTCGATGCAATTTCCAGTTTAGGACATTGTATCTTAACCATACAATGTTTAGGGTGCGCGTTGCATCTTAACCATGCAACGCGCAGTTTAGGGAAATTGCAGATTTCTCAATGCAATTTCCGGTTTAGGACATTGTATCTTAACCATACAATGTTTAGGATGCGCGTTGCATCTTAACCATGCAACGCGCAGTTTAGGGAAATTGCAGATTTCTCGATGCGATTTCCAGTTTAGGACATTGTATCTTAACCATACAATGTTTATGAGAGTAAGTGCATGTAAAGTAAAGGAACTGCCATATTTCATTTCATAAGTTTGGCGCGTCGGCCTTTGTTACATCATAGGATAGTATTACATATAGCATTTTCGTAATTGAGCCGCGTTCCATGTGCGGGGAACTGTTTTTTCCTCTAAGGTTGAGAGTTTGTAGGCTCCCTTGCCAAGGACCTCTTGTATGCGATATGGCCCTTCCCAAGTTGGGGCCAATTTCCCTTTGGGGAAGGCGCCGCTGGCTTCGTTGTTGCGTAAAACAAAATCCCCTTTGTGGAATGTGCAAGGCTTGACCTTCTCGTTGTAGTACTTTTCCAACTTTTGCTTGTAGTTCGCTTCTCGTATTGCTGCGCTTTCTCGGCGTATCTCTGCCAGGTTTAAATTCGTGCGCAGCTCTCGATCGTTGTCTGTTATGGTTGCTGAAAGGACTCTTGCAGACGGGCATCCAATCTCCGCGGGTATCATGGCTTCAGAGCCGTATGTGAGGCTGAACGGGGTTTCACCGGTGCTCGTTTTTGTTAGAGTGCGATTGGCCCATAGCACGCTCGGTAATTCCTCTGCCCAAGCCTTTCCTTTGGTCCCCAGTCTTGACTTGATGCCCTCGACAATGCTTCGGTTTGCACGCTCGACCTGGCCGTTTCCCTGAGGATGCGCGACCGAGGTGAATGTGGGTTGAATGTGCAAGTCCGCATACCATTTTAGCAACCCCTTGTCCGCAAATTGGGTCCCGTTGTCCGTGACAATTGACATAGGTAACCCAAAGCGGCAGATGATGAACTCCCAGATGAACTTCTTCACATGATTGGCTGTAATCTCCGCAAGTGGCTTGGCTTCGACCCATTTGGTAAAGTAGTCAATGGCGACTATCAGGAATTTTCTTTTGCCTGTCGTCATTGGGAATGGTCCCACCAAGTCGATGGCCCATTTCTGAAATGGCCATGCAGAAGTTACCGGGATGAGATCGTTTTTAGGGCGCAGGGTGTTGGGGGCATGGCGCTGGCAAGAGTCGCATTTATGAATGATTTTTAAGGTGTCCAGGTGCATGCCTGGCCAGTAATATCCCGCATTCATAATCTTTGCGACCACCATGCGCGGCCCAGCGTGTATCCCGCATATCCCTTCATGTATCTCACGCACCAGATAATCCGCGTCAACCGCATCCACGCACCGTAGTAATGGTCCCAAGTATGACTTCCGATAGAGTATGCCATCTTGCATTTGGTATTGTAGGGCTTTTTGTTGTATCTTCCTGGCCTCGGCGCGTTGTTCAGGCAGCGTGCCGGTGGTCAGGTAAGAAACTATCAGAGTCATCCAGCTCTCAACACCCGTTTGGATGACATTGACTTTCTTGGGTGGAACAGACGGTTCGCTTAAGGTTTCAACTCGGACCTCTTTTGCTAAATGGCTGTAACTTGTAGATGCCATTTTGTTTAGAGCGTCCGCCGGCTTGTTTTGGCTGCGTTTAATGTGGTCGATGGTGCAGCTATGAAAAGCGGCCATGAGCTCTTTGGCTCGCTGGAGATACATGATCATGGAAGGTTCTTTTGCTACATATTTCCCAGTGATGTGACCCGCTACCAACATTGAATCGACATATGCGAAGATGTGCTTTGCGCCCAGTTTCTGCGCGATACGTAGTCCGGCGAGGAATGCCTCGTATTCAGCCTCGTTATTGGTGGCTTTGAATTCGAGTCTGATCGCATAGGTGAACTCTGCGCCCTCCGGACTAACTAGGCGTATTCCCGCACCTACACCGTCTTCGTTTGAGGCCCCATCTGTATAGAGGTTCCAAATGGCTTTCTCATTGCACGTTGGCTGCGGGTCTTGTTCTGCTTTGCACTCTTCAACCTTTTCTTGTGGTACCTCCGCTATGAAGTCAGCTAATATCTGTCCTTTGATTGCTGGGCGCGTTTTGTAGTGAATGGTGTGCTCGCCCAGCTCGATAGCCCATTTTGCTAATCTTCCGGAGACCTCCGGATTTGATAGGACGTTGTTTAGCTTGTAGTCGCTCAGCACGTTGATGGGGTGGCCCTGGAAGTAGCGACGCAACCTTCGTGATGCGTGAACGAGGGCTAATACTAGCTTCTCCATGGTGGTGTACCTTGACTCTGCGTCTGTCAATACTCGACTGACATAATAAATAGGTGTCTGGACCAGCTTCCTGTCTACCATCAATACCGCGCTCACCGCTTGCTCTGTGGCGCATAGATACATCGTTAATGGCTCCCTAGGGAGCGGAGCGGTGAGTGTCGGTAGGTCCATCAGACATTCCTTCATCTCTTGAAAGGCTTTCTCCACCTCTGCAGTCCATTTAAAATGGTTCTTTTTTAGGCAGTTTTTTAGCGTTTCGATGAATGGGATGGATTTGCTTGCGTGGTGCGACAGAAATCGGTTGATTGCTACTAGGCGCGCCGTTCAGTGTTTGAACTTCTTTCAGGGTGGATGGGGAGGGCATTTGCGCGATGGCTTGTATTTTTTCAGGGTTTGGCCTGAAACCATCTTTAGTGACCACCACGCCCAGGAACTTTCCCTCTTCCATCCCAAAGGCGCACTTGCTTAGATTCAGCTTCATGTGGATTTCTTTCAAATGCTTGAAGGTTTCTTCGATATCTGTTAGCATTTGATCCTCTTCCTTGCTCTTGACGACCAGATCATCCACATAGACTTCTAGGTTTCTCCCGATCTGTTTGGCAAATGCGCGGTCCATTAACCGTTGGTATGTGGCCCCGCATTTTTTTAGGCCGAATGGCATCTTGGTGTAGCAGAAAACCCCTTATCAGTGCGGATATTCTTGGGGTGCGGCGGGCTTTGTTACTGTCTGGTTGGTTCCTTGGAGCCTCGTCCAGACATTCCCTTTTCCCCTTCGCTCATTCCTGTTATTTTTGCTGCGCACTGCTTGTGCTCGAGTGTCCGTGTACTGCGGCGCTTGAATTCTGCTCCAAACAGAAAGTTCTCTCTCAGTTTTAGCATAGTTCTTTGCGCCGCGCATGATCTCTTCCCAGGTGTTGGGCATGCCTGTACATCCGGCTAAAGTGCGGATCAGTGAGTCACACCTCACTCCTTGGGTGAATGCTGCTTTCATAAGTTCGAACCCAATCGGTCCGATCTGCAAGGCCTCTCGATTAAACCTGGTGATGTAGTCTTCGATGGATTCGTTCTCACGCCTCTTGACTTGCAAGATGTCTGTGGAATCGCGCTCAATCCTCTTGTTTTGGCTGAAGTGGTCTGAGAATTTGTCAGTCAATTCTTTCAGATTGTCAATCTTGCCGTTTGGTAGGCTGTCGAACCATACTCGCGTTGCGCCCGTAAGCGTCTGCGCGAACATGTGACACAATGCTGGTAGGCTCCACCGCGCGCATTTTCCTGCGATTTCGAAGCTTCTCAGGTGGTCGTCAGGATCGCCGGTGCCGTCGAACTTTCCCAGAGTACTTGGGATTTTTGTTCGTGCGGGCAGCGTTGCAAGCGCGATGCGCGGTGTGAACTTTGATTTTTCACTGAATGATGGGGGATAGTAGGGTTGTGTGAGATCATCCTCGCCGGACAACAAGTGTGCTCGATCAACGGTGTTGGTCAAGTACAGGCTTGTGTCACGTTGAAAACGACTCTGTGACTCATCGGAGTCTTCCCTCCAAGTTGGGTCAGTGATATGATTGCTTCCGCCGATGTGTCCCGCAGCTCTGGATGGCCCTTCCGATATGGTGACAGGCCTTCCTTCGCTGAAGGACAGAGCGCGAGATGCTTCTCTCAGCTGTTGTTCTTTAAGCTTGTTTATAAATGCTTGTTTCAGAGCTTCTTTTTGCTGCGCATACCACACCTCCGGACTAACCATCGGCGCGGTGTGACCAGCGGGTGAAGCTTGAACATTATCAGTTGCAAAATGAAACGACGGGGTTTGCCTTGTCCCGGAGGACGGAGTGCGGCCCATGTCCGTGCCATGAAATTGCTCCTCCGCATGGCTGTCGGGCTGGCTGGTGTTTGCCTGAGCAACACCAGTGCCAGACATGCCCGTTGGGGAGTTTATTGTTGTTGGTAAAGAACTCATGACTGTTTTTCTGAGAAATAGAAGTTTTTTAGTTGCTGTTCTTGATAACTCAAAAGACGGATGGCGCCAATGAAGAAACACCAAACTAACAATCTAATACGACAGTGTTAATGTATGAATATAAGAAAGGACGTGATTCTCATTAATTGATAAGATAAATACAAGACACTGTTATCGGATTATTACAAGAGTTTCGACTATAATCTATTTCTCATAGCTTGCGATATGAATTCTCTCTCTGATAATCGATCCCCTCCTCTGATGACGAAGGTGGGTATTTATAGGCTCGTCAGGTGGCCTATGATTGGCTGTGAGAGGAATGGCAGTTGTCCTGTACTATTGTGGCCGTTGTCAATTCTTGTGTTGTCCTTCTGTGATTGGTCCACATGTCCTGTAATTGTCCTTTTCGTCCTTTCTCGTACCTCGTACTGGCAGGTGATCATGGAGCAGGGAATTGACGCCTCTGATTGGCTATGGATTCTGCTCCTGTCGGGTGACACCTGTCCTTTTTGTGGCTGCGTGCGCCATCTTCTAGAATGCCACGTCACGTTCCTGCGCTGCCGTGTGTGTGGGCTTCTTTCCTGCGCACGCGCGGGTACATATCTCTTCACCCACGTAACAGGGTTACTTGAGAGTCACGTCGGTGGCTCACGCCAGTGCTCACCGCGAACCACAACGGACAGTCTAAATGCTAAATTATTAAATGGTATGATTGAGTAAGAGAGTCGGGGGTCTAATTTAGTTCGACCTATCTAGTTGGTGGTGGAGAACGTGGTGCGTGAGTGACTGATTGACGGTTGTGAACACAAGTTAATAGGTAAAGAGAGAAAATTTTCATTATATCATCATTGTGAAAGTTAAGGGCCGTTTGTTTTAGTTTTTAATGAGTTTTTAATGTGACAGATGTCTAAATGGGTCAGATATAATTTATTCAGACTAAATGGTTAAAACCTCTTACTGGTTTAGCACTTAATGGTTCAGACCTCTTACTGATTCAATACTTACTCATTTAAAAGTTGCCAAATAACCCCTTAATGGATAAAATGTTTACTGATTGATTCAGATGTTTCATGTCAATTAACTAAACGCACTTAGTATTGACTAAGTCAGAGGTAGTCACATAATGAACTCTTTAAAAGACTACCAAATAACCCTTAAATCACTATTGTGTTTTTTTATCTTTCTTACCCTTCTTAATTTTTTGTAATCTTTGTAGAATAACTCAATCATAATTTATAATACATATATCTGGAAAAATAAATTAGATCTAAAAATGTGTATGAAAATCTATGTATGAAAATAAAGTAGTTTGATATTTTAAAAGGTGAAAAGTTAGTTTAAAAGATAATAATTTTAGTTATATATTATTGTATTGGAAGCTGTTGGAGGGGGAAAGAGGGGAATGAAGCGTCATGTGGCATTTGTGGAACCCATATATGAAGGGTAAAAATTGTGGGAAGTGAAAAGGGGGGGGGGGGGTGGGCATTGTTTGACACGTGACAATTCTTGTTTTTTTAATAAATTAAATTAAAAACATAATAATAATAATAATAATAATAATAATAATAATAATAATAATCTGAAGATCTTCAACTCCATCTTTCACAAAAAGAATATATAAATATCCTTTCATTCTTATCTTTCTTCCTCTCTCTCTCTCTCTCTTTATATCTTCAACTCTATCTTTTCACCATCATCATCATCATCATCATCATAATAATAATAATAATAATAATAATAATAATAATAATAATAATAATAATAATAATAATAATAATAATCAGAAGATCGTTACCAATGCTCCAGTCTTCGTTGCCGGCAACCTGTGCTCCGGTGTCTTCAAAGAGAGATATGAAAGGGATGAAGACAGAGAGAGATGAAAGAGACGAAGAGAGAGAGAGAGAGAGAGAGAGAGAGAGAGAGAGAGAGAGAGAGGGGGGGAAGGGGGAAGGGGGACATTGTTTGACACGTGACATTTCTTATTTTTTTTAATAAATTAAATTAAAAACACAATAATAATAATAATAATAATAATAATAATAATAATAATAATAATAATAATAATAATAATTTGAAGATCTTCAACTCCATCTTTCACAAAAAGAATATATAAACATCCTTTCATTCTTATCTTTCTTCCTCTCTTTCTTTATATCTTCAACTCCATCTTTTCACCATAATAATGATATTAATAATCATCATCAGAAGATCAGAACCAATGCTCCGGTCTTCGTTGCTGGCAACCTGTGCTCCGGTGTCTTCAAAGAGAGATATGAAAGGGATGAAGACAGAGAGAGAGAGAGAGAGAGAGAGAGAGGGAGAAGGGAAAGAGACGAAGATATAGAGAGAGAGGAAAAGATGAAGAGAGAGAGGAAGTACCCGGACCATTCATCACGCGACACATCACCTTTCCCCCTTCCCCACGCCGGTGAGAATCTTGCTGCCCAAGGGGCTAACGCCCGGAAAACGCCACAAGGGGGCGGCGTATATGGGCGGGAAAGGGCTTTCACGCCCCCCACCCCCACCCCGTTCACTCTTACAGGAAAGGACAAAGGGTGGCTTACCTAGCCCCACTCAATCCAGCCATTGTTAATTTCATCATATAGTACCATAAAATCATTAAAATACTAGCAACACTTTGCCACTCTAGGTACTTTGCCTAGAATTTCTTTGTTAATTTTAAAAAAATAAACATTAATAAAAATATATTTATATTAATAAAACATAGACATTACATAAAAATAAAACTAAAGTTAATTTAGAAAACACAATTACATTAGAAAGAAACACAATTAAACTAAAAACATAAATTAATCTAAGTGTGATCTTAACATTTGTCACGCCGAAATGTGGGAAATTCCCTGTTGCACCGAATTTGGTACTCAATTTAGGTGACCGCAATGACCTCGTCTTCGGCCGTATCAGCACCCTCATCCTCATCCAAGGTTCATTGATAGTGAACCTAGAATCACTCACATTTCTTATGGAGATCGCCCCACTTCCTGTGAATTGAATCAACTGAGCGGTTGGATCCACCTACTAGCTCTTTGAGTTGAACTAGTACACAAGCCCATAAATATGGCCACGGCGGTTTCGGTGAGTCTTTGACTTCGATCCAAGCAATGACCAAGGCAATCTTATCCTCCTCGGTCCAACGTACCCTGATTAAATCGGATGAATGAATGGTTAGATGTGAAAATTGGATGCTGATGGTTGGGTCACGGTCGAGCTCGATGGGTTGTGGTAAAAAAAATGGGATGAGAATAGTGGGTTTTTATAGGTGAGATAGTAAAAAAAAAATTGACCGTTGAAAAGTCAGAACGGTCGCCCTCAGTTGGTCTGAATGGTCAAATTCCAAATATGGTAACCATTGCAGCTCGGCATGAACTTGCCAAGTCGCAAACGTTTGGACATTGTCGAGGGGGTGACGACGGTGTTGCCACACGACAACAGTAAACGATTACCGTTTCCGTGGAGTACCCCACCCCTTAGTGCGAGCTCGTTACGTGATTATAAAATTAGGGCTATTTCTTTTTTGCCATAGTGCCTTAATTGCGATTATATGTTCCTAATGCAAAGAGGTGTTATAATCATGATAATACAAACTTGCCTATTTAAACTCTATGTGAATTGTGTGTGCTTTTCTTCATAACAATTGGGTCAAAATGGAAATGATGAATGATAATTATGAAGATCCAAAAAGTGACCGAACCTGTAATTATACGAGAACAAGGTCGATCCTATGAGATCTTGTATGCTACGAACTTGGGTTTGAACCTGCACAAGCAAAGGCGCAACTTAGTTGGGGCGAGCGGGGGCGGCCACCCCCCCCCCCCTAAATTTTCGCGCAGAAGTTCCGATTATATAGTATTTGTATAGAAAATTTTGGAAGTATAGGGTTTCGACCCCTCGAAACTAGTGACTTCCGACCCCCCGAACCTTCGGGTCAAGCTTCGCCACTGTGCACAAGGTAGAAAACCGTTAGGCTCATTACAGAGGAGGAGGAGGGAGGGCCTCTCTGTAACCACCCTCCGACGTGAGGATAAGTATTTGTTTAGAGATAGAAAGTAGAGAGAGAAAGTGTGGATCTGAGTGTAAGCATTATTGTGTCAATTGTACTTTATGGGGGGTATTTATACTGGTCAGCAAAGTTGTACTTTGCTTCGGACCCCCTTGTACTTATCTTCGGAAGCATTTGACTTCCGAAGATGATATGTACTTCCGCGGTATAAATCCTTAATTCCTTATACCTCTTCATGTCCCCCCAAGTCCTTAAATTAATTTTTAAACTTTTAGGACTTGAGCATGTCCGCAGCTTTTGATAGGTGTCAAACATTATATGTCTCGAAGCCCTAGAACGTATTTGTAGCTTTGTTGAGGTGTCTGACACGTGTTCTGAGATCATTAGGTGGATTTGATGGGACATGAGTCTCTATTTCGAGCCACATGGAACGTTTTAAGACCACATATCGTGGTAACTGATGGGACGGCGGTCATTTCAAGGTGATTTGAGCTGCTCATTTTATCGCCAGCTGTTATCCACCCTGAATTTTAACGATTATCCCTTCCCCTATATATACTCTTCTTTTTCTTTTCTTTACTGTTTTACTGTTTTTGTACTCCCTTATACTTATCCCCAAAAACGTTCACCCTTCCGGTAGGCCTGTTTTTCATCCCAAAAGGCGAGATCTTGGACTCTTTCTGGTTCTAAGACCCTGTAACCCGTTCGTTAGATAAGGTGAGTTTCCACTTTTCCTTACCTTCTTCCTTCGTTTTTCCTTTTTTCACAGAGATGGTCAAGGACGATATGAATGTTAGTTACTCCAAATTTACCCATGAAAAGTTGGGTCGGTTTCTGGATGATTTTACGTTCCCTCATAAGTTAAATCCGACCATCTCCCTACCTCAAACACCCATCTATCCTTTTCCGGAGGGGATTTTTGGCTTTTACACTCGGGTCTGTGATTTTACAAACTAACGTGTCCATTTCACCAAGTTTTTAATGAAGGTTTTAAAATTCCATGGGGTTCATATTTTCCCAGGTGAACCCTTTTGGTCTTAGCTGGGTTAATCATTTCGAACTTTCTTGTCGGGCTTTGGCAAAGGGGCAGATTTAAATGTGTTACGTTGTTTTTACAAACTGAACCGGATAGGGAGTTGGTTTTACCTTTGAGAAGCGGAGGTCTTTGGAGAGTTGCCATGATTATCAGACCTCCAGTCTTAAAGACTGGAAGAACCAATTCTTCTGGCTCGACAACCGGTGCTTACCTTCGGACATGGAATGATGTGACCGGTTCAAATCGTTCGAATGGGACTTGCCTTAGGGCATTAGGTATAACTATACCCTTTACAACCGTCTTGCTGAAAACAAAACCAATATCCAAAAGTATCCGGAGCACATCCTCATTCTCAGAGGTGTTAGTAGGAACTGGGACCTTCATGATTGATGGCCTGTTATTTTGTACAATGGAAAGGGTGAGTGGAGGGCCGCATCTTTACTTGCTTTCTTTTTTGTTTTTTTTAACATTTTTTTCTAATTCTTTGTTTATTTTTGTAGAGATGTCATTGCTTGATTCGCTGAAACTCACGTCCTTTCTCGCGAGCTAGTGTCTGTATTCGTACAACCTCATATCCAATGTCTAAGTACCAAGTCCCAAATGCCATGGTTCCTAATGTCAAGTCCAAAATGTCAAAACCAATGGTCAATACTCGATGTGCTCTTATGTCCGAAAGTTGTTAATATGCTCGTTAAGTCCCACACGCTAAGTTATGCACATATATAAAGGATATAATTCATATGATTATCGTGTTAATGGGTTCGGTTATACCTTATGCTCAGACCCAGCTCCTGTTGACCAGAGTGAACTCGGATGACCAGACAGTTGACTGTTGACTACTCAGTTGACCTTTGTTGACTCGAAGGTTGACTTCTGTTGACCTGAACCCCTGACCTAATCAGAACCACTTTTGCACAATCATTATCAACATCCATCAAGTCCCAACACTACCAGACCAACCATCACTGTCACTCGACACCACCATAGTCACCGTAACCACTACAGAACCCACAATCATAAGCACCATTATCCATCCTCTCGATAATAATCCATCGTCAACGATTATTATCAACGAGTAAGGGTGTTCCTCTTTCTCTCTGTTGATCTCTCTCTGCCTATGGGTATCTCTCTATCTATCTATATATATAGTCCTTTGCTTCTTTCTCGATCTCATCTCTCTATCTTAACAGGGTGCAATCGGTGTGGAGGGGGGGTGCGGCTGCGTGGTTTTGGGGGGGGGGGGGGAGGTTTCGCTGGAGATCCGCCGTCGACGATGGTGAAGAGGCCTCCGGTTCCTCCTTGTCACTTTCTCTCTCTAGCTCTTTCCCTCTCCAACTCTCTTGCTTCTTCACAATAATGTGTATTTGTGTGTTTCTTATGAGAGAGAGTATAGGTTTTATAACGGCAAGTGTGTGTGTGTGTGTGTGTGTGTGTGTTATAATATTATGATGCCATGGGGCACATGGCAAAGGTGCCATGTGTCCCATGGTGACTAATAACCTTAATCGGGAGTGGGTTCGGGTTTGTATCGCGTATTGGTCTGACCTCGTAATCTGTATTATATAATATTTATATATTCCATGGTTCAGTTTTTAGTTTTGGACATAACCGTCTCGCTCATTATTGGTTTTGATTTATTTCTGTTACACAATAATAATAATAATAATTCGCGAAAATTTTTTGGGTCTACGCCGGGTTGTTACAATAATAATCATCCAAACTTGAACGACATTTACTAAGATAATCATGGAACTATAAATGATAATAAACTAAACCTAGATACGCACACACATCATAATGAACATCAACCCAACTTTTACCAAAACATTAACCATTCAAAATAATCCGAAAACCGAGAATTATAAAACTAACATGTAATCATCATACAACCTAGGTAGTTTATATAAGTTTAGCTACTCATAATCATGGAAAATGATAAAGACATAAGTTCAAATAAATGAAAAGTCATGGCATCAATATCCATAAAAAACAAGGTAAAGACATAATAAACTAAAACTTGTAATAATCGAATCCGTAGTTTCAAATCTTGATTCCAAGCTTCCTCCCCTTGATTTTTTCCTCTAAACTTTTACACTATGGCTGTTGATTTCAAGAACCGTGGGCTAATGTCGAATATATGCACACACACACACACATATATAGTAAACGAAAGTATGGTATGACATTAGGTTAGACAGACCCTCACACCCCTTGAGTGGCACATGGCACTACGTGAGGCCTTCCTTCTCCTTATTTCCCTCTAAAAGTCCCTTTCTCTTTTATGTTTACCCCCAACAATTTTTAAATTTAATAACTTTTATATACGAAATCGAAAAAAAAAAACAACAAATTAACGATCGTTTTATTATCTTTCCAACGAGTACTATAGTATTATACAAAAAAAAAAACAATTATTAGTGAGTTTTTGTTCATTCACTAAAGAATAACCCAAATTAAACCGATATTTATTAATTTATAATTTTAATCTTTATCTCTATCTTTATTATTTCTTTACTATATAATAAATAAATATTTTATGATTATCTGAATTCTCTCTCATATGAAATAATATTATTAAATCACAATTTCTCGTTTATCTCTTACCTATATCTATATCTATATAGGGGAAAGTTAATTTGAGAACACATATATTTCGTGTGAACCGCGAGAACGGCATCTAAAACCATTCAAATTCAAAATTTCTTTTTACCCTTATCTTTATTACTAAAATACAATCCCAAAGACACAATTTACGCGTAAAAATTCAAACGTGTATGAAAATAAATTGTTTTTACACATGTGTAAATTTATTGTTTATACATGTGTAAACTGTTTCATTTACACATGTGTAAAAAGTTAATTTGAAAGTGTTTTTGCAAGAAAAGATGAATTACTTGGAAACAAAATTCATTTATTAATGTTATATTTTAATTATAATTAGGTTTGTATTGAAAAAAAAATGATTTTGATTAGTTTTCTCACTTGTTCTAACAATTCTCACGATATTTAGCGTTCTCAAGATAACCCTCCCCTATATATATATATATATATATAGGTAAAGGATATATTGGAAACCCTTGTTATAGTGAAAACTCTGGAAACTCTAACTTCCCGAGCTTTTTTTTATATGAAAATTTTAGGTATGTAATATACATGATTTTAAGCATTTTGAGCCAAAAAATCAAAAAAGCGCCGGGCATTTTTTTAAAAAAAAATAAATAAGTTTTCGGGTAACACATTGTTAACACATGTTAATTTCGCCTAACATGTGTTACCCGAAAACTTATTAAAAAAAAAAAAAGTGCTCGGCGCTTTTTTGATTTTTTGGCTCAAAATGCTTAAAATCATGTATATTACATGCCCTAAAATTTTCAGGCCCTAAAAAGCTCGGGAAGTCAGAGTTTCCAGAGTTTTCTAGATAAGGAGGGTTTTCTATGGATCCCTACCCTATCTATATATATATATTTCAAAGGGCTAAATCCTACATGACACTCATATAGCCATTCTCCCCTTTGAGGTATATCATGTGCCATTGAGTGATTTTAGGAAAAAAAAAATTAAAAACAAAATTAATTTTTCCTCTCTCATGTTTCATCTCATAATTTTTAAACGTTAACATCTTTTATATACGATATTTTTTAAAGAAAAAAATTACACCAAATTAACGAGCGTTTTATTATATTTCCAATGACTACCATAGTGCTATATAAAAAACAGAGAAAAAACGACTATTTTCATGGGGTTTTGTTCATACAGGAAAAAAAAACACAAAGTGTTCAGGTTATTCATTAATCATGTATAGACAAGTCATTAATTATGTTCAAACCAGTAAATATGAATTCTATTTACAACAGGTGTTAGCATTGGAGTTGTACATTGTTTTAGGTTAGGTTTTAATATTAGAGTTATACATTGTTTAAGGTTAGGCGTTAACATTGGAGATACATTGTTAATTGTTTTAGGTTAGGTGCTACCTGAAGCTTTCCTGCATGTAACTGTAAAACGCATCAGTCTATTTCGTATGTAAAATTGATATGTCATAATATATTTCTCAACCCTGGGACGCTCCCGGGATATAAATCTAGTTTATTTAATATTTATTTTCTTAATTAGTTCTTTTTAGATACCATTTAATATTTTATTGATCATACCTTACGTAATATTAAATTTTCAAACCTAATAAAAAATAAAACAGTAAAAAATGTTATAATTATGACACCCAGCAAACTCATGTTAATATTTCTAACAAACACTCAAGTCTACTTTAGCAAAACATTTACTAAATGAACTTAACTGAGTTAGCTGAGTCGGTTCGATGATTCGAGGAATCATCGGGAGTCGGTTTACACACACAATGTCCATGGATTGGTGATTCGGAGGGTCACCTGGAAACACACGTGCACGAGTCTCGTATCCGGTCCGTTGGTGAAATAATAATGAAATGTGGTAACTTGTTGATAATTACGTGTTATACGATCATTGAAATTATATGATAATACAATTTTTGGTGCGTTAAGTAGAATTTAGGGAAGGGCAAACCCCTAATGCTATAAATTATATGATAAGGGCTTTGGCTGGAGGAGAAAGGCTTTGGCTGGAGGATAAGGGAACCCCTTCGCCTAAACAAGTCCTCTTCGCCTATCTGTAACCCCAAAAGGTATAAATCTCCGTTTTGACATATTTTCATCATTTACAAACCTTAACTCGCCTCAAGTGCTCTCTCTCAGCCCTTAACATCTGACATCAAGTTTTTGCCTAAAATAATTGATTTCAAACCAAGAAACATATGCAAATCCATAACAAAGCTTAGATCTAAGGTGTGTATCATATCCAACATCTTTTCCTTTCACTTTAATGATGTTTTCATAAACCCTTGATGTCAAAAACCTGATTTCAAAATGTTTTCAAAAACAAAAGCTTTCCTAAACATATCCTAAACAAGATCTAAACCATTTAATGAGTTTTATGATAAAAACCCAAGTTTCAAAGATGTTGGTGATCTAATAATTAGGGCTTGTGTGTTATATGTTGTTATGATGATAACATGATGTTGATATGATGGTTTTTGAGATGTTAGAAGCATGTTTAGGGTGTATTTGGTTATTATATGGTATGTTATGAGTTTTGACCAATTTAGGGATTTTTTTTTAGATATTTAAGGCTTGATATGATTGCTTTGATGATGATAATGCATTAGGATTCATGTTTGATTATTCATAACCGAGGTTGATGATGATATTAACATGATTCGATGATGATATGTGATTTTTACCTATTATGGAAACAATTTGATGCATGATGTGACATTTCCATAAACTTTGCCATTTTTGGTAAACTTGTTCTTATGCATATAACGTGATCCGACAAGGTGCTAAGTGGTGTATCATGATTAGAATAGGCTATGTATTGGTTTGGTATTAGTTGACCATGATTTGCTAAGTTTGGGGATCGATTCGGGAGGTTTCGCACTACAAAAGTGCTGCAACAGCTGCAAAAGTGTTGATGACCAAAACATGCAAATTTACCTGTTTTACATGTACGGTTACCTGATAACTTATATGTGACTGTTACATTAATATTGTGGGTCACCAACGGTATATCGGGTCTTGTGTAGTCGTGTCAAAGTCATAACACTTATGTAAACGTACAAAGTCATGCAACTAAGGGTTATTTGATCAACGCGTTATCGGTCAACACACTTATAGGCATCTTATGATAGGTTTTCAGTAGTTGCAGACTATCACACACGTCTGGTCTATTAACTAATTGAAGACGCAACCTAAGTTGAGTTTCACAGCCGTACTTTTACATACTTTCTCATGGGGAAGAAACATGCTACACGCTCGGTTTTACTAAAGACCATTTATTACTATTGTTATCATTTGTTTACTTTGCAACTCGTCTAAATCCCAAGGAAACCACTAATATGGGTATACAGGGGGGAAATGTGGATAGATCTATTGGGCCTAACAAACCCCACTCAGGTCAACTAGAGGTTGGACGGGTGCATATTGTCTCAAACTACACAAAGCTTACCGGGGATGACGGTAATCCGAAAAAGGGCACACACTGAGCAACAACGCAATAAGCAATGGTTTCAAATCACATGGTAACATACTTAACATCTAGCTAACGTTCGATAAAATAGTAAAACAAATTTGATCTTGCAAATACACATTTTTATCTAAAAATCCGTGAACTCACGGCATATTTTATGTTGACACATTTAATATTTTCTCAGGTCACTAAGGTAGCAGGCATTGGATAGGACGCACAGGGTCTCACTGCATTATATCATACTACTAACTATTTTGGACTACTGTTTTCAAACATCTTTTAAACTGTTATGGGATTTTATGGTGTATCGTTTTATGCTTCCGCTATACTTTTAAACTTGAAACTTTGGTTTGTTTGGTTTTGAACATTATTTTAAATCATATAGTTGTCGTTTGTTATGACCGTTGACTTGGATCTTGGTGTGTCACGCGCCTTTCGCTAAACCCCGCAAATGGAATTTAAGGGTGTGACGATAATCCATATGACACACAACTTTTAATGATTCTTTACACTAAATGAAACTATAAATGAGAGTTTTGTTTGTTACATCTAGGGCAGAATAGGTTAAAATAAATTGTTTCTAAAAAAGTTACACATTAAAAACCACCACTTCAATCGCGCTTTGCAATGCTTCCATTTGGCTCTGTTGTTCATCCAAACTTTTACATTTCCCTTTACTAATATATTTTATTCTTATTCACAAGTTTAAAATTGTTGTTTTCTCATATTATACTACATTAATTTCTATGCTACATGGTAACACACCATTTTGTCACATCATATTAGCTTTGTCTATCCTGGAAAGCTTGTGGGATATAATCTAGTTTTATAATATAATTCAGAATGGTGGGCCATTAAGAAGACACATGCGCGCAAGATGGAGGTTACAGAGATGAGGATGTTGAGGTGGATGTGTGGCCATACAAGGTCAGACCGGATAAGAAATAATGTGGACTGGATAGCATATCAGATAAAATAAGTAGGCACTCAACGTTCTAGTTAGGGCAACAAAAGCCATCATGGTAGAGAGGATGAAGAGTAGAGGGAGGCCCAAATTGACTTGGGAGGAGCGAATTAGGCAAGAATTGATAAAGTAGCATCTCGCTGAGGACATGGACCATGATAGGAATTCATGGAACGTAGGATTAAGGTTAGAGACTTTTAGAGGCTTAGGTTGTCCCATAATTTAAGTAGACATCGCATGTCACTTTATTATCTATATATGTGTCTGTCTATATGGTGTTTTATGTCTTTTCTGCTCACTTTCGCATCTCTTCCTTGGTTGGTGGTTTTCTATATTGTGTGTTTGTCTATGGTGTGTTTTGAAGTCGATGGTCTCTCTGAAACAGTCTCTTTATTCTGAGGGATATGGAAAGGTTGTCTACATCTCACTGTAACACCCTAAACCAATTTACAGAAAAACGTGCAGCGGAAATACCGACCGAAAAATTTATTTCTTTTTAAAAACAACCTTGGATGTTTATAACCCAAGTCTACTAAACATTTTAGGTATTACATCTTTTAAATATGTTCTATCACATTAAACATGACCCATCTATATCACGTTATAGGGTCGTGTCCTCGTACAATCCGCCTCCTTGCTCGATCTCCATCCTTTCCTTACTCTATTAGGTAGACAAGACAACCTGCGATCACCAAATAACCGTTTCGTTAGTTCACTTAGTGACTTAATACACACTACTCAAAATGCGGAGATAATATCCATAGATGCTCCATGATCTCGTTCCAACGCCTTTTTGGAAGTTCGGGTGTGGTACCCCGAGCTGATCCTACAAGTCTCATGCATTCACACTTACATACCTGCATCTTCCTTACCATTCACATAACAAGGTTAATAAACCCCACAATTCATACAAATATACAATTCCCTCAATACCCCACAATACATACAAGCATACAATTCCCTCATATAACCTACTTTACATACAAGCATACAATTCCCTCATATAACTTACTTTACATACAAGCATACAATTCCCTCGTATAACCCCAGTCTATACATACAAGCATATAATTCCCTCATATAACT
Organism: Ambrosia x helenae; assembly: GCA_030844895.1. Classification (NCBI taxonomy): domain Eukaryota; kingdom Viridiplantae; phylum Streptophyta; class Magnoliopsida; order Asterales; family Asteraceae; genus Ambrosia; species Ambrosia x helenae. The sequence continues at coordinate 994 of JAUTDX010007096.1, read as the reverse complement.
TACTTTACATACAAGCACACAATTTCCCTCGTATAACCCCACAATACTTACAAGCATACAATTCCCTCATATAACCTACTTTACCCGTCATGTTACTCTTTCTTCGCCAATCTCTAAGACAAATGTGACGTTTCCAATCCTCTACTCAATCTACATATAACTACCAACCCTTACATACATGAAGCTCTCTCTCAAACCCGAGCATGAGTACACATATGTACTATAAATGAGGTTTGGAGTTGCTCGGAAAGGTACGGAAGCATAACTAAGCTGAAAAATCAACATCCGAGACCGAAAGGGGGATCTGGCGTAGGGTACGCCAAAAGTGGCGTAGCCTACGCCACTTGCGTAGGCAAGGGGTGACAGAATGCGTTGTAGGCAGCAGAAATTGGCGTAGGCAAACCAGACTTGGCGTATCCTACGCCAAAACTGACGTAGGGTACGCCAACAGCAGGTCTCGCGCAATGTTTTCCTTTTTTCAACGCAATATCTTACATGCCATTCCTACCCCCAATTTCCGACATTCTAGCAACCCATTTACCAACTCTCCCACCCCACATTCCACACATACCTTGATCGAATGCGCGCCCCTATGAGCTTCCGGTTTGAGTTCAAGTGCCTAATATACTTGATTCGCTCAAACCTTGTCTACACTAGTTACATTTACCAAAAGACAATGTCCAAGTTAACTACCATGTGGATCCTTGACCCATAACAAAAACCATGTACTCCTTCAAGATTCCCATTCTATGTGAACATAATTCAATATCATAGATGCGAGTTAGTTCGGGAATCACTTACCTCAAGTCCTCAATTTCATGCTTGTTTATTTGTCTCCTCTTGACCCATTAGCTTCCCATGGTTGAGTCCATCCTTCCTATCCTTTCATAATCATCATGTTCACATCATTGTTAGCATACATGATCATATCACACTAACAACTCTCCTCAACCAAATATCACATTGACTTTCATTAGTCAACTTCTATCATGTA
>JAUTDX010007095.1:607500-657962 GCA_030844895.1 Ambrosia x helenae | reverse complement strand
TTGTTAGGACAAAGAGGATTGGTGAAACCACTTTTGTAAACCTTAGTCTAATTCACTTCTGTCATTTTGGCTAAGTATAGAAGTACTGAAGAGAGACAAGAAACTGCTGATTAGAAGATATGAGAAGTGCTGAAGTTGCAGAAGTTCTGAAGTCCAAACCAGACAAGTTCACTTCAGAAGTACTGAAGACAAAACTACTCTTCAGTAGTTGTCCTTCATCAGCACTTAGCAATAAGATATTTCCCACCGCCTTTTTGCATCAGTAGTTTGTTGTTTATATTACTTTTAGCTGTATTTGTTTCTTTCAATGTTGCAATTGTGCAACTTGTCACTGGAGTTTCTGTGCTTGCTTTTTAGGCAAGATACATGCATGTAATCGTCTATAAATAGGAGGCTTCAACCTTCTATTTTAGACATTGATTTTAACAGAAAAATCCTTCAAACACTCTCATTGTTCTATTCATTTTGTATTTATTGTGAATCTCTCTAAGTATCTAATTCTCATTTACAACTTAGATTCATAATAAATACTTTGTCATTTATTAGTTTCAAACATCAAGGGGGAGTTATAACTTGCCTTTGTATAAAAGTGTTGCTTTAACTTATAACATTCCGCTGTGCTTATAATCTGATTTACAAGGACTTGCTAAACACTTAAGTGTCAAGATAGCAAGTTCTTACTTAGCAAAAAGAGCAAACTGATCCAACAATTGGTATCAGAGCATTGGTTTATCTGATCACATATCAATCTAACAAATTGAGAATCAGACACAAAGCTCTTATTGATATTCAATAAAAGATCAAAAGTTCACTTTTTATCAATATCCATCACTTAAAAGAGTCATCTGACAAATCTATACTCTTTAAAAATGGATCCACATAATACTGGTTCTGCCACCAAACCTGCCATGCTTGTGAGAAATGAGTACAATATATGGCAAAAGAGAATGGCACATACCTTGTCACAACCAACACAGGTTGTTGGAGATCTGTGATATATGGTCCTCACAAACCAGTAAATATAAATCTTGAAACTAAAGAAGGGATTCCTAAGGATCCCAAAGACTATACAGATGAGGATTTCCTAAAACTTGAGCTAGATGCTAAGGCATTCTCTATGTTGGCAATGGCTCTCCCAAATGAAATATACTCTGGCCTTTTACATTGTGAAAGTGCCAAAGAACTTTGGGACTGTCTTAAAGAACAGTTTGGAGGAACTGAAGAGGTGATTGCCAACACCAGAGAAATTTTGGCTCAACAATATGAAACATTTGCTTATATTAATGGGGGGAAACTTTGACACAACAATTTGAAAGATTCTCCTCATTAATCTCTGAGCTAAAGTTAAATGGTCAGACCTATACAACAGTATCTATGTTACATAGATTTTTAAGGTCTCTACCTGACAAATGGGAAACTTACTCCATTGTCTTAAGATCCTCACCAGATTTTAGCTCCCTCACTCTTACAAAACTCCATGGGAGATTACTTACTTTTGAGAGAGAAATCGATCAAAAGAAGAAATTACAAACTTCTGGTAAAACTGCTGATGACTACCTACCAGGTAGTACAGCACTTTTGGGACAAGATTCACCAACTTGTTCCTATGGATCTTATGACAATATTGACATAACCACTGGGATCTCATCAGAAAGATCTTTCCCAGGTTATGACAATGATGACCAAAGTCAAACTGCTGATAATCTATGTTTTATCATGGATGATTTGAAAAATTTTAGCAGTGATGACTTAGAAGAAATGGACATATTACACCAACTGGCCATGCTAAGCATTAAAACTAACAAGTTTTATAAAGGTCAGGAAGGAAATTTCCAGGATTGACCAGTAATACAAAAATTGGTTTTGACAAATCTAAACTGAGATGTCACAAGTGTCAGAAGTTGGGACACTTTGCTAGAGAGTGTAGAAGCTCTAGCTTTAACCAATCACAATCTGGAAATAACTATAACCCAATTATAATAGGAACAATGGAACTCAAGGGAGTGCTCATTTTGTACAGGCACAAGCTCCTCAACAGCAATATATGCCTCAAGTACAATATGTTCAAGTGCCTGCTCAACAGATGCAGAGCCAACAATCAATCCCTCCTTTCCAGCTGCTCAACTTCCTCCACAGCCTCAACAACCCCCTCAACAAAGTCTCTTTACCTCGGGGTATGTTGACTGGAGCAGTCTCCCTTATGACACCACAGAGTGCAATCCTGATGCAGACAACAAAGTGTTTGACATCAACTGGGGAGAACCAGACAATGGCAGAAAGAACTTTGCCTTAATGGCATTTGAAGGCTGTACCTCAAAATCTGCATTGTCTCAGGTATCAAAAGAATCTTTGACAAAACTTTGCTCAAACTCTTGCAAAAAAACTTTTGCTCTCATAAGAGAGACAAACGTGCACCTACAAGGCAAAGCCAATGATTTAGAAAGAAAATACACACAGATAAAATGTGATTTAGAAAGAAAACTGTGTGCTAAAACAAAAGAGGTTTCTAAATTAACTGACTCTGCTATTGAAACCCAAGCACAAATCAAAATGATGCTAAATGACCTGGGAGATGTCAGACAAGAGCTTGTGACTGACCAGGATCACTTGTGAAAAATGGGTGGAATCTTGTAGGGGGTATCAACTATTGCTAAACAAACAAAGTGCTTCAAATGTTAAGTTTGGCATAGGATACCATCATGTTGAAACACCAACAGATTTTTCTCCCAAAACTACTGAAGATGGGAGAGAATTGTTTCAAATGAAACTTCTGAAGGGAAAGAATGCACATCTTTCCATGAAAACTTTCTAAACAGAAATCCTGGCATTTTTAAAGAAAGTACTTCAGAAGTATTTACAAAAACTGACAACAAGCCATCAGTAGTTTCATCTACTTCAGGAGTTGAGACCCTGAAAACTACTGATGAGCAAAATCTTTTCACAACTGTCAGAAATTTGCCTTTAGATCAAAAACAAAAGGCAAAAGAATGTGAAATTTGTGGCCTGTTCAACCACAAAACTGAATTTTGTAGATACAGAAAAGGAATTCAGTTCAATCAAAAATTTAAACAACAGGTTGTGGGAAATCAAATCAGAAATGATTATGAAAAAGTCTTTAAACCCAAGAAACAACAACCTGAAAACACCTTTTCTCAGAAAAAGATAAAATCTCAACCAAAATCTTTTTCTCAAAATTCCTTGTCAGTAGTTAGACCAGAATCATCAGCAGTTTCACAAACTGCTGAGATTCAAAATCTAAAGAACATGGTAGAACTACTGATGACCAAGGTTGATGGTGGTCCTAAAAAGGATACCACCATGGTTCTTAATGAAAAATCCATTGCCAAAAAGACATGGATTTCTCAACCTGGTCAAGAACAAACTGTAACTGTTCTCAAGAGCAAACCCAAAGCCAAACAGGCTTGGGTTTCCAAATCTAACTAATTTGCTTTTATGTGCAGAGAGTTTCCAGGGGCTTAAACAGCATATGGTATGTTGATAGTGGAGGCTCTATGCACATGACTGGATGCAGATACCTGATAAACAATTTTATCAGCCAAAGAGAAGGATCTGTATCCTTTGGGAACAATGCTAAGGGATATGTGCTAGGACATGGCAATGTCTCCTCTGGCAAAAATACAGTTTGACAAGGTCAATCTGGTGGAAAACCTTGAATACAACTTGCTGAGTGTCACAAATGTGTGATAAAGGATATTCTTCCTTTTTCACAAAGACAGCTTGCAAGATCATCTCACCAGAAGGCCAGAAGTTGATTGAGAAGATTATAGAAGATCATACTTTGCTGATTGCCAAAAGATGTGGCAATGTCTATGCAGTGGACATTGAGAAGACAAAGTATTGAACAACACTGCCTGTTTCTTCTCAAGGGCATCAACTTCAGAAACAGATCTCTGGCACAGGAGACTTGGCCATGTGAACTTTAAAACCATAAATAAAGTCACAAAAATGGGCTTGGTCAGAGGTCTACCTTTGAAAGTATACCAGTGTCAAGAACACTGTGTATCCTGTTTAAAGGGAAAACAGCATAAGTCCTCCTATAAGTCTATTGAAGAATCAAAAACAACTGCATGTCTTCAACTACTCCATATGGACTTATTTGGCCTGTCAAGATTATGAGCCTTGGTAAAAAGAAGTACTGCTTAGTCATCATTGATGACTACTCAAGATTCACATGGGTATTCTTCTTATTTTCCAAGGATGAGGCTGCTGAAATCATCAAGTTCTTCATTCTACAAGTAGAGAAACAATATTCTCTATCTGTCAAAACCATTAGAAGTGACAATGGGACAGAGTTCAGGAACAAAACTCTGGATGAATTCTGTTTGTCTAAAGGGATTATTAGACAATACAGTGTTCCCAGAACTCCTGAACAAAATGGTGTAGTAGAAAGGAAGAACAGAACATTGATAGAAGGGAAGAAGAACAATGTTAGCTGATTCTGGACTGCCATTGTACTTTTGGGCAGAAGCAGTTAACACATCATGTTATGTTCAGAATAGAGTTCTTGTGGTCAAGAGACATTCCAAGACTGCCTATGAAGTTCTTCATGGCATGAAGCCCCTTATCTCCTTTTTCAGGGCTTTTGGGTGTCAATGTTTCATCTTGAACATCAAGGAATCTATTTCAAAGTTTGCTGCCAAAGTTGACTCAGGTTACTTTCTTGGTTACTCTTCAACTAGAAAAGCCTACAAGGTTTTTAATTCTCACACCAGGATAGTAGAAGAAACATTGAATGTCAAGTTCAATGAGTCAAAACACACTCTTATTCCAGCACATCCTGCTGAACTCTTTGACCTTGACAACTTTCACTTTGGACCTGAAAAGGCTGTTACTTCTTCCAAACCTACTTATTATGGTGATCAAAGGTTTGAAGATGAGGATCCTACACCATGGACTCCTCAAACAGTCATTAAGTCAACTACAACACCATCAGAAGTTTTTCAAACTTCTGATCAAACAAATACTGAAGGCCAAACTCAAACATCTGCTTCAGCACCTGCAACTACTGAAGAAGCTGAAACTGCTGAACCAGATATTATAGACCTCAGTAGTTTGTTTGAAGAACAAGAGCCACCACACCTGTCAGTGGTTTACAACAACTGATTGAACACAGAGATCATCCACTTGATCAAATCATGGGTGATATAGCTCAGGTGTTCTGACCAGAAACCAGCTCTCCAACTTTTGCCTATTCTCAGCCTTTATTTCACAGTTGGAACCAAAGAAGTACCAGGAAGCCCTCAAAGACAATAATTGGGTGCAAGCTATGCAAGATGAACTACTTCAGTTCAACAAGCAACAGGTCTGGGAAATCTGTCCCTTACCTCAAAACAAGCAACCAATTGGTACAAGATGGGTTTTCAGGAACAAACAAGATGAAGCTGGTATGATAATCAAGAACAAGGCAAGACTGGTAGTTCAAGGGTACTCTCAAGAAGAGGGAATTGACTATGATGAAACCTTTGCTCCAGTTGCAAGGCTTGAGGCCATCAGGTTATTTCTGGCCTATGCCATTTCCAACAAAATTAAAGTTTATCAAATGGATGTGAAAAGTGCATTTTTGTATGGAAAAATCAAAGAGGAGGTGTATGTCTGTCAGCCACCTGGGTTTGAGGATCCTTCTCATCCTGAGTGGGTGTACAGACTGGACAAAGCTCTTATGGGCTCAAACAGGCTCCAAGAGCCTGGTATGATACACTCTCCACCTTTTTACTCAAAAATAACTTTACAAGAGGTGCCATTGATAAAACACTTTTCATTAAACATGTTGGAAATCATGTCTTACTTGTTCAAATTTATGTTGATGATATCATTTTGGTTCAACAAACACAAAATTGTGTGATGATTTTAGAAACTCATGCAATCAAAATTTGAGATGAGTACCATGGGAGAACTGCAGTACTTTCTAGGACTGCAGATCAAACAACAAACAAATGGAACTTTTATACATCAATCAAAATATGTTAAAGAATTATTGAACAAATTTTCTTTAAATGACTGTAAATCATGTTCCACTCCCATGACACCTATCACACAAGTTGAACCTGATGATCAAGGAAAACAGGTTGATCAAACCATGTACAGATGCATGATAGGTTCCCTTTTATACTTAACTGCTTCTAGACCAGATATTATGTTTTCAACATGTGTCTGTGCTAGATATCAATCAGCACCAAGGGAATCACACCTTATAGCAGTCAAAAGAATTTTTAGATATCTGAAAGGAACTCCAACACTGGGAATTTGGTATCCTGCTTCAAGCAATACCAAGTTATCAGCTTTTTCAGATAGTGACTATGCAGGGTGTAAGATGACAAGAAAGTCAACATCTGGTGGTTGTCAATTCCTGGGTAACTGTCTAGTGTCATGGCAATCAAAGAAGCAAACATCTGTTGCAACTTCAACTGCTGTGAAGCTGAATACATTGCAGCTGCAAGTTGTACATCACAGATACAATGGCTCCAATATCAACTTCTTGATTATGGAATCAAAGAGACCAAGACACCTTTGTTTGTAGACAGCAAATCTGCCATTAGCATCATTCAAAATCCGCTGCAGTTCTCAAAAACCAAACATATTGAGATCAGGTACCATTTCATAAGAGATTGCTATGAAAAAAGGCAAGATTGAGGTGAAGCATGTAGCAACAGCTAATCAGATAGCTGACATCTTCACTAAGCCCCTTGACACATCAACATTTCAGAAGTTAGTATCCATGCTTGGAATGCTAAATTTGTAAGTGTTTACTTTATTTTATTTTTTTTTCTGCATATCAGTTAGAATCCAAGTTAACACTTGATTCTACCCAAACTCTACATCAAACTTCTACATCAATCACTACTGTTATGCATCAAAATTTTCTTTTTCCTTTTTCCATCCTTGATTCCATCCTGTTTACCTTGGTGGAATACAAGTAAACCTTTTCCATCTTTTTTCTGGTTTTCACTTACAAAAGACAAAAGTCTGAAACAAAACTTCTGAAAAACAAATCAGTTTGAGAGAAACTATGATGAACAAAAATCATCAGTTATAGGGATAATTTTCTGAAAAAAGTGTGTAACTTCTGATAAAATAACTTCAGAAGTTATGAATAAAGTATTTATAAAAAACATTTCTCATCAGATGTTAAAACTGCTGAAGAGAAAATGAGAACTACTGATGAAGTAATCCTTCATCAGCAGTTTAAGTCAAAAGGGCAAATCTGACTTTCCCATCATCAGAGGTTTGACCTAATCAGTTTAAACCTCTGATAAAGAGATTTTAACCAAAGGCGGTTTTAAAACTTCTAATAAAGAAGATTCAAGCGGTTAAAACTTCTAATAAATACCTTTCTACGCACTTATCCTTTCAAACTCAAAAAATCCCTCTTTCTCTCTCAAAACTCCTCAAACCTATACCTGCAAAATCCACTGTTCGATCAAAAACCCAAACCACATGGCTCTAGTTCTAAAACAGGGACACAATCAAAGAGCCTTTCTTGAAAAACAAGAAGGCTGTCCCAATACGATGAGATCATTGATCTTGTCGTCAAATCCCAATACTTTACTGCTCTCACAATAAACCCACACAATTCACACTGAAACTCTGAATGAGTTATGGGCACAATGCTGAGACGGTTACAATGGGTGATGAGGTCAATTCCCTCAACTCAAAGATAAAAGGGAAACAACTGACCATCACACCGGCACACTAGCAACAAGACTGGGTCTGGATGATGTAACTGCCCCTGACCATGTTGCTAACACTGATATTCATCTAACCATGACTGAGTGTGGTTATCAAGGTACTCTCTCCCATGCTACAATATTCAAAAAATATTTTGAACAAAATACAAACTTTTGTTTCATTATATTATTATGTGTTTGAGTCCAAAAACAGGGTCTTATGACCAGATGCCCTCCACTTTTCAACCAATATTTCATTCATTGTGAATGAACTAAATTCAGGGCATCAAAACTATTTTTCAATGAGTTGGTGTTACATCACAATAATACCAAGAAAAAGTTTTTGTTATACCCAAGGTTCATTTGCAATGCATAATAGGGGAACTGGGTAAATGAGGTGCTTGTGGGAAAATTTCAACTTTAAACCCTTTAACATCACAAGCATACTCAAGGCTTAACAAACCGGCTGCCTGGCCAGAAGATGATCAGGGAGAACAACAACAAGTCCCCCTGAAGCCCACATCTTCCAAACTCACACCACCAAAAGCCAAAAAGCCCAAGCCAACAAAAACTGCACCCCACCAACCCAAAGAAAAGCTGTTCAGGAGGTTGAGATGCTCTGAACATGCTCATGAGCATTCTGCTCTTCAAATAGATGAGACTGAAACACCCTCTCAGTCTCATCCATCTCAAACCCCACCAAGAGCACCCATATCTGTTCAATTCAAAAGAAAAAGACTTAGAAAAACATATCAAACACACTCTTCTTTTGAAACTGCTGAACAACAACCTATTGCCCAAACTGCTGAACCAACCCCACAAATTTCTGAACAAGAGGCAATAGAAATTGCCAAACTTCTCTCTGGGCTAAAAGAGAATGTCCCATCTGATCATGTCAGTCCCCATCAACCACAACAAACAGGGGACATAACTACTACATCAGACATGGATGTGGACATCACTAGCCCTATCCCAAGAGATGAGGGTGGACCAGAGTCTTTAAGCCCAATTTTAGAGACTCTTGGGGCATCTGAGGCTGCTACTACTCAGTTACCACCCAGTGGTGGATCTGAGGACAGAAGTAACATAGCTAAGACCTCAGATGTGGCAACTACTGATGAAGGCTTAATGCCTGAAGTAGGAAATCCTCAGTACCAAGACAAAGAGTTCATGAGAGAACTGAGTTGGGCTCAGCTCATGATTTAACTGAGACAGTCCTCATTGAGGGCAACATCAGGGATTCAGATGATTCCATTAGTTTGGATGATGTTTCACACACTCAAACTACTGAATTGACGGCACTTTCTGAAGGTCCTGTTGCAAAGGTATCCAGGCTCAAGAAGGCAGTCACCTCTGCACAGGTTAAAGCCCACTCAATCCCTAAAACCCCTAGAGTGGCATCCTCTGTACAACATGAGGATCTCCCAAAAACACCCCTTCACAGCAAATGCCTACCCAATTCCCTGGGCAAACAAGCATAGACCTGAACCAGCTATGCAGCCCAGAGGGTCCCCTGTACCACATGATGAATACACTCACCAGAAAATCACTTCCAAACATATACAGCTGACTTGGAGCTGTCCATCAAGAACCAATTTGGAGTGATCAAGACCAAGATGAACGATCTGTCCAACAAAATAGACTTCAACAGCCAGCAGATTGCTCATCTTCAAGGACAATTCTCCCAACCCTCTGCTTCAAGGGTTAAAATTGATGAATCCAAAAAGGGGGAGAAGATCAGGGAACCTAAGGAGTCATTCCAAGCCAGGATAAGGGCAAGAGTGGCACTCCTTGAAAGAGATCAGAAAGATCAGGCCAGGAAAGAAAAATTGGCCAAACAGTTTGGTGTCTCAATTGAAGAAATTGAAGCTGCAGAAAAGAAGATGAGACCCAAACATCTGAAGATTCCCTAAGGCATAATGAAGAAACTTCTGATGACCAAACTTCTGATGAAGAATCAGAAAGTACTGAAGACAATCCTTCAGTAGCTGACAAACCATCAGCAGTTGTCAGCACATCAGAAGTTAACACTTCCCAACCTCAAACAACTGAACCTTCCAGAACCACTGCTCCCATTCAACCAACATCTGATCCCATCAGGCCTACATCTGTTACAACAATGACTGTATTAAACCCTTCTCCTATCTCTCAATCAGCTGAACTATTAGAGAAGAGCTTAATTGCAGCCAACAAAAGGCCAGGCCAGAGAAGATCAGATTTGGAAATCTCTGGAAGAAAGGTATGATTTGGATTTAAGCCATGAAGAAAAACTTCAGGCTTATGCAGCTGAACTACAAAGGCAGGCTAACCTTGATGAGATTGCTGAACAGGATAAAAGACAACAACTGGTGTCTTATATTACCAAGAACAGCAAGACTAAAGCCTTTACACTCAAAGGACTCTCTATGCAAGAGCTGACAAGAAGAGCACAACTGCTTGCAGACAAAGTGGCCACAAGCAAAGATGGAAAGGCCAAGAGAGCCCAGATAATAGAAGAGCTAGTAGCAGAAGGATATGGTTCAAAAGCCTCAGTATCCAGATGGAAAGAAGAAAGACTGATGGATACTTATAGAAAATACTTGGCTGCCAAGGCTGCAAATCCTGAGAAGTTTCAAACTGCTGATCCTTCAAGATCAGTAGTTAGAACTTCTGGTGCATCTAAAAGATCTGCTACTCAGAAGAAGAAGGCAGAGGACAATGTCAAAACTAATTTCAAAATGGTACTACTTGAAGGAAGTTCAATAGTCCATTCAGATTTTGACATTGAGGAGAAACCTCTGTTAACACAATTCAGGGATCCTTCCACTTTTGCTTATCATATACAAAAGACCATCAAAGAAAAGATGCATACCAGAGTAGTGACTGAACACCATCTCCCAACTGTTCAGATGCCTGATATGCAACAACAACAAGGAAGAGAATCCCACCTGAGGCTATCTGAACTGAAGACATCCAGCACTCAGGACCATCAACCCAAGGGACAAGTCTGGTTCCCTATTCTTCTGACTTTAACAAGTCAAAGATCCCTATCATCAGATGGTCACTTACTGATAACAACTCAGTACTGTTGACAAGAAGAGACCTCTCAAGCAGGGCTTACAAGAAGATCAGTGATCTGAAGAAACTGTCAACACAAGACCTGCTCACAATTCAACATCTAGAACCACAGAGAGGATCTCTATCTGATGGTCAGTTAAACCAGCTCAAGAACACCATGTACAAAGAGATATGGAAGATTGTTCAAGACAGAAGAAACACATAAGGAATTAGTAAGGTTTTGGCTTCATCAATCCAGGGGGAGATTGTTAGGACAAAGAGGATTGGTGAAACCACTTTTGTAAACCTTAGTCTAATTCACTTCTGTCATTTTGGCTAAGTATAGAAGTACTGAAGAGAAGACAAGAAACTGCTGATTAGAAGATATGAGAAGTGCTGAAGTTGCAGAAGTTCTGAAGTCCAAACCAGACAAGTTCACTTCAGAAGTACTGAAGACAAAACTACTCTTCAGTAGTTGTCCTTCATCAGCACTTAGCAATAGATATTTCCCACCGCCTTTTTGCATCAGTAGTTTGTTGTTTAATATTACTTTTAGCTGTATTTGTTTCTTTCAATGTTGCAACTTGTGCAACTTGTCACTGTAGTTTCTGTGCTTGCTTTTTAGGCAAGATACATGCATGTAATCGTCTATAAATAGGAGGCTTCAACCTTCTATTTAGACATTGATTTTCAACAGAAAAATCCTTCAAACACTCTCATTGTTCTATTCCATTTCTGTATTTATTGTGAATCTCTCTAAGTATCTAATTCTCATTTACAACTTAGATTCATAATAAATACTTTGTCATTTATTAGTTTCAAAACATCAAGGGGGAGTTATAACTCTGCCTTTGTATAAAAAGTGTTGCTTTAACTTATAACATTCCGCTGTGCTTATAATCTGATTTACAAGGACTTGCTAAACACTTAAGTGTCAAGATAGCAAGTTCTTACCTAGCAAAAAGAGCAAACTGATCCAACAGCCATCGGTTGGGGTGTTACAATTACGTTCGAATTACAACCTTAATACATGTTTATTGGAAACTACATCACTGGTCACAAGTTACGCATAAACATAACATGGTTTGTCCTGGCTATTGATGAGGCTATCCTGAGATAACCCCATCGATGGCTACGGACAAACCACGTTACATTAATGCATAACTTAAGACTGGCGGGGTAGTTTCCAATAAAGATGCACTAAAGACGTAATATGTACACACCACATGGACTAACAGTGCAACTAATTCTAACAAAATTGAGCATGGGTTGAACTCGAATCGACCCGTTCAAGTAGGGACTTAATAGGTATTGTGGAACAAATCAAGGTCATGTCACTCCTAGTAAAAACGTTGACTGAGATGGGTCAAGTTGGGCTGATTTGGAGCCCACCACATCTCTTAAAACCAACATAAAAAGTACATTATAAGATTAATCTATTAGCCTACTACATCTCTTAAAACCAACAATTTGATTTTCAACCTGTTTTACAACCGGTCAAAACTCGACTCTTTTTAGATATATTTTTTTGAACGGCAAGTGGTACAACTGGTGGAGCTCCGGCTAAAACCGTGGCCATCCTGTACTGACCACCCATCCCACCTGGATTGGGGATCTCCCTAGGTGTAGGCCTGTAAATGAACCGAACGAACACGAACACAGGCGTGTTCGTGTTTGTTCATTTAACTTTAACCGAACACGAACACGAAAACATAATCGAACACATTTTTGTGTTCGTGTTCGTTCATTAAGAAATCTGTCGTGTTCGTGTTCGTTTATGTTCGTTCATTTAAAACTTAAACGAACTGTTCATGAACATAAACGAACACAAGTGATAAATATAAATGAACACAAATGAACATAAACGAACAAAAACAAAAACAAGTTAATAATGATTCATCGCAATGCAACCAAAACCAAATGACGGGGATGAGAAATACTGTGGCGGTATGGTTTTGTGGAGATGGGGATGGGGGAGACGACGACGCTATTGAGGCTGGAGGCTGGAGGCTGGAGAGTGGAGGCGGGGTTGTGGAGGTGGTCGACCGGAAGTAGAAGAAGGTAGGGCTGTGGAGTGTGGAGAAGAAAGGAGGTGTGGCTGTAAAATACGGATAGCGTCTGATAAGTGATATGGTTAGAATATTAGGTTTAGGGTTAATTTTTTGAACATATGAATTAAGATACTTAACAAAAGGAAATAAATAATAAAAATAAAGTTAAGTTTAATTAAGCGAACATAAACGAACGAACATAAACGAACATAAATGAATGAACATAAACGAACATAAATGAATGAACATAAATGAACGAACAAAGCGTATGTTCGTGTTCGTTCGTTTAATTAAACGAACAAAAAATTGTGTTCGTGTTCATTCATTTATTTAAATAAACGAACACAAACGAACTTCCCGCCGAACAGTTCATGAACGTTCAGTTCGTTTACAGGCCTACCTAAGTGGAACCTCCAGATGTGGTAAATATGGCTCTGACCGGAATCGAATCCTAAACCTCCGCATGACATCCGCTCTAGCTCCCCCAATTTTCACCAACTGAGCTAGGCTTCATTAATCTAGATTATATTTGGGTTATGTAGCTAAGAGTCTAGTTTGAATACATTTTAAAATTACGTAATTCAACCACAATTTGTGTAAGAGGGTGTTTGGGATTGATTTTTCCAAACAGATTATGCGTTTTAGAAAAGCAGGGGTGAAACTGCTTTTAGATTAGTGCATTTTGGTAGTTTAAAAATTCATTTCAAAACTTAATCATAAACACTAAAAACTGATTATTTACATTTTTAAAACACAATAATCTAAAAATCCATTTCAAAATACAATCCAAATACCTCTAAATATATTAAAACGAGTACACAATAATTCAGCCTTTGAAAATTCATTTCCGCTCGTCCCTCACTCCCTCCACTCAGACCACCTGTACGACGTCATCGATTATCACAATTTCTTAAAAAAAACCCTAATAATTCTCCCAAAATCCCCAATCATCATACTCCGATCCTTGTCAGAAAAGCTTCAATTCTGACAAGCGATCTCACCACACCACCATTTCCATCCAATCCTACCTTCTCATGCTATAAATCGCTAGTCAAACAAGGTTGTTCTATATAACCTAACCTAACCTAACCTAATTGATAAACAATGTCAGAAGATATGCTTCTACACTTCACCTCAAACTCTTCCAACCAATCCGACTCATCGTTGCCTTCTAAAATCGCTAAACTTGAAGCTCGAATGGTCGGTAAAACGTCTACTGCTGTGGTGTCTACGATTCCTGCTAAGTTTGGAGATAGTTCTGGTGGTGGAATTTGTGCTGCTGAATCGTTGGATTCTAGTGATTCTGAAGAGGATGATAGTGTGAGTTTTTTTAAATTGTGTGTGTGTGTTTTTTTTTTTTTTTTTTTTTTTGTGTGATGCATATTTTATAATAATTAGGTTACAGTTTTTGTTGTTATAGAACAATGTAGGTTAGTTACTTTAATTTAGAAGTTTGATGAGGTCTAATAGTTAGAAGCAATGCTAATGTTTAGTTCGTTTGAGCCTCGGATTTTTTAGAGTTTTAGGCATCACAGGATGCATAGGTGTGAGTTTAGGAAAACATAGTTTAATTTTAGGTATTCTCACCTAGTTCGAGCACAGTTAGTCCCTTCATCGGTTAATCATGCTATTTAATGTTACTTATATGTTCATTAATCTGAATACGAAACGAAGTGAAGTTTTACCTAGTTCAATAAGCTATCTGCTATCCCGTTAAGGAAAATTGGTACAATAAGAATAAGTAGAGTAGGAGTGTTCATGAAAAATGTGTACAATTCACGTCTCATCCAAAGCTAAAAATTTGAAAGACATAGATGTATTAAATTCATCATGCGTTTTTTTTTTTTTTTTTTTAAGTTAGACATTAGGAACCTCAGTATTTTTCAAGGAAAGCCAAAGGCTATATAACTGGATTCTAGGAGTTGTTCACATGTCTGGTATTTGTACAAAGGATGTCCAATAAAGGCTGAATGTTGTAACATCGGGGATTTGGGGGCTTCTAAATCATTTTAAGCGTTTATCTCAAGTAAAAAAGTTATGCACCTTGTTTTTGGGCTTCTTATTCAATATTTATTTGAGCAAGAACGGTTTTTTCAGTGGTTTGTTTCTAGTCCATGAAAAGTGATGATTGTAATCTGATCATGTTCAAGATCCATATGTCAACTACAAAGTCACGAGCCTTAAGAATCCAGAATATCTAGACTTGTATTGTTAGATACTTAGATTGACAGACCTTTTGCGCTAAAAGAAGTCATAAATTGGGATCAAACTAGAAAAAGCACAAAGATGTGAAACATTTAGGTGATAGGAAGTGCTGATTTTACTATTGTGTCATATGGCATTTTTAAAGTTGATGCTTTGCATTTAATCTTTAGTTTTTATTTCTTTTTCAGAATGGGAGAGAATTTCTCATACAAGCTAACTTTCAGAAGCGTAGAAAGCTCACGAATGATGCTGACTCAACTGCAGCCGATCAAACTAAGGTTGATTTATTGCTTGAAATCTTTCTTATAAGCCAAACACATAATGAGTCAATGACTCATGCTAGTTCTATTCCAAAATGGTTCTTCTCAGTTCATTTTCATCATCATAAACTTTTAAGTTCTACTTATTTTTTAAATTATTTTACTCAGTTATTTGTGGTAGTAACTTATTTTATATGCAAACATGCTTTCTTAGAACTGATTTTAGCATATTTTCCATTATCTTTTTATTGGAAATAATCCAGGTAGTGGTGGATGCGAAGCAAAAGGTTGTGGAAAGTACTGTGGAGGCTAAGAGTGGCTCAGATGTAAATAGGAGAAGACAAACCCGGGGTAAGGGGAATTCTAATCAAGCCAGAGGACGTGGGACCGTAGTTAATGATCAAACTAAGATACACAATTCTACCTCAAATGGTTTTCCTGAGAACACACATCAACAGGTATCCTATCTGTGCAACCATTTCATTGTTTGTGTCTAAGTACCAAGAGTGTCTACCTCTTAGTTTTTTTAGTTTATGTTGATATGTGCTGTGATCCATGGCTGCATCACAATTTAACAAGTCATGGTCATTTTTGTTCAGTTCTATAGCAGAGTTCATCTGTGTTTCAGGACAGAAGCAAACATATGTCTCTAGAAAGTGCATGCATGTTTGCTTCACACATTACATTGAAGTAAATACCCATTGTTTGTGTATACATTTTTAATTATTCATAAGTAAATGTGGTGTTATAAATTTTGCATATCTAACTTCAGATTATTTACAGTGGATGAAGTACGCTAGACAGTGAAAAATATAATTTTTGGTGCCATTTTTGTTCATTTTTCATGTGTATGTTACATGTACAACCTTCTACTTCAGAAAGATCCATAACGGGCACAATATTATGCATTACAGAATACAGATTTACAGCTCATTTTGCAAATTCAATGTTAGGACTATCCAGGGAAATAATATGCAATATAACGTAAGCATATGATTGGTAGTAAGATGCCTAAAATATCGTTGATAATGACACATTATTGAATAATTGCGGATGGAGTCACAAAACACAGAAATATCATTGTAGCATTTGATGAGAAATAAGAAACTTTAAGATTAAACATCTCTAAAAGGAAAAAGTTATGTAAATATGGGAATATGCCACTACAAAATGGAAAATTTTGCAAATAAAATGTGACAACATCACCGCAGAAACAACTGCCATAAATATGGTGTTCTAGATGAGCATGTGTGCTTATTTGCTAGACACATATTAATCTTGAAAGTTTCAAATATAACTGAAGAAGGGCATACTTATTAGTTATTACATAAAGCAGATCAACTGGTACACATATAGTAAAATCATGAGCACTAGAGAATTTGGATATGTTATAGATACTTGAGGTTCACATTTGCTATTTGCCATCATACATCCTTATGCGAATATGCAAGTTAAGACTTTGAATATGTTATAGTTATTACATCCTTGCCTAAGAAAATACTTGCCTAATGGGACTATGCAAATCTGTAATAAAATGTTAATTCCCTTTTCTAACTACGCCGTGCTTGGTTACTCTTTTTTCTGTAAAGTCTGAACCCTTTCCCTTTTCTTATTGTGCATTGACTTCCTCTCTCTCAATATATATATTTTAGGAAAGTAGCAGGGCAAAAGAACACATGGGACAAAATGAACGTGCTTTATTAGAGGTATTTTGCCTACTTACCTTTGAATTTGCATTTATTATGGTTGCAAGAACAATATTATTACGATAATAATCTTAGGTGCTGTTTGTTTTTATGAGGCAAAAGGTCCGCAGTTTGCGGACCACATCTGCAGAAGAAGAGGCAGACCAAAGGTCTGCAGTCTGCAAGAAGAAGACTGTTTGTTTTTTAACGTCTGTAGTGTAACCCAAAACCATAACCATAATCCACCACATATATCCACAAAATCATAAACAAATAACACCCCCCCCCCCCAATCACCCACATAACACAAACCATAATCCCTCTGTTCTTCGTCTCTCTCTCTCTCTCTCTCTAAAACACAAACACCAACACATCCCTCTGTTCTTGTTACCAACAATCTTTATATAATCCATGTAAAAAAAAAGATATACGAACCTGTAACCTGTGCGACAACTAGACTTGAAATCATATATCGGACTTCAATTGTCTTCCCTTCTTTCAAATCAAGAATGTTTTTTAGCAAAGTATCATAATCTGTCAAGCGAGGATCTGTTCGAAAACAAAATAAAAATATTACATATTTGTTTTCTTAAACATTGACATGGAAAACTCAAAGTTAAGCACTGATGTGAACATCTTACCAGCAAAGCGACGCCGGTGGTAGAGGGAGGCGAAGGCAGTGGTGGAGGGAGGCGACGACGGTGGTGAAGGGAGGCGGGCGGCGGTGGTGGAGGGGAGGAGGGGGAAGGTGAGGGAGGAAGAAGGAGGAGGATGATGAAGAAGAAGATGATCTGCTGCTGTGTGTTATGTTTTGTGTTATGTGGGTGAGAAGAGATAAAAAGAGGTGGGTTAAAGTCTGCATGAGGAAAAGGAAGGGCAAAGGTTAGAAGAGGTTATGTCTTTTAAAAAACAAACGAGTTGCCCGCCTCAAATGTTTGCCCGCGTCTGCGCGGCGCAGACATAAGAAGTTAGAAGCTCTTCTCACCAGAAAACAAACACCACCTTAATCTTTGAATCAAAATGGTTTAATTGGTTGTATGAGTCGATATTAGACTTTGGGTGACTCTTTTTTACCTCTTTGAGATGAAACACAACCCAAATCAATCCATTCATAAGTAAATGGGCTAGAAATTGCCACGGCGCCACCTCTAACTACAATGTCAATATGTTATATATACATATATCAAGTTTATTGTGTATGCCATACATCAGTGCCATCTATAATTTTTTGTTCTTACCTAATGTATTCTTTCCTTTTTTCTTTACAAAAAGGAGGAAATTACATCATTGCGTGCCAAAATAACAACACTAGAAGAGGACTTGAGGAAAGCACGCCAAGAGGCTTCAGAATATCAACATCTGTGCCAGCAGTTGGAAAAGGTGTGGTTGCTATCAGCTTCTTATTCGAAAATTCAGAAACTGTATTATAAATAGGTCTATCGGGAATCATTATTTATGTTTTATTGTCTTGTACAGGAGCTTAAGGAGCTTAAAAATAATGAACAACAAGTGAAACCAAAAGTGAGTTCTTTTTCCTGTTCTCATATCACTTTTATCAGCTACCATATCTACAAGGATAGATTTAACTTACATAGAAGTAGTATGGTATTTTAGATTTAACTTACATAGAAGTAGTATGGTATTTTTTTCTCTACTCGGCTAATAAGATCATTAAATATATATATTTCTTTATTGCAGAGAATGAAAGTCATTTCTGATTTGTTGATATCTGTGTCTAAAGCTGAGAGACAAGAAGCCAGAACGAAAGTGAGACATGATTCTTTGAGACTTGGCAATGTGGGTGTAATCAGGTAAAAACATCCAAAAATAGGATGTCAGTCTAGGCAATTAGCTGCCGACTTATTGGTGGACTGGCAAAGTGGCAATCAACATATCTTCATTTTAAGTCAATTCATAATATTTTACGTAAAGTCAGTTAAATAGCGTCATATAATTTATTTATCTGTGAAGACTTAGTGGTTGACCAATGCACACTCTTATCTTCTGTCTGTTACTTTCTTTGAAATGCATTTGATATTTGGATTTTTGGGCTTTTTGGTCAAATTGCAGGGCTGGAACAGTCATATCTGAGACTTGGGAAGATGGGCAAGCAATTAAGGATCTTAATGCTAACTTGGTATGTTCTACTCTTCATTTTAATTTGAATGCTTCGCTTTCTTCATGTTCACATTAAGTTTCTAGGATAATTTAACCATAAAGGTTAAAAATTGTTATTGCTAAATGAATTTATAGTAATTGTTGAGGGATCAATTTAAACCTCCCAAATTGAACTCCTTAAACCTACTATTTAATTGAAACTTAAAAGGCAAATAGACCTAAAGTTAGGAAGTCCAAACGTAAATTGATTAACAAGTGCTTAATATGATAAAGAGATCAAGGGCAATAGATGATATGGACCAGCAAAATATAGAATTATTACTCCATTGCTAATAATTTTACTATTGCTCCACACCTAGATTTGGTCAAGCAACTCATTAATGCTGCACTCAGAATCTATGTAATTTTTTTTATTGTTCAACAACCATCAGAAATCTACTGTTGTACCAAAAACTTAAAAATTACCCCCTCTTCCTCAAAAACAAATAGTGCTTAAATGGACTGTGCCATGCACATTACTTACATTTCTTCTTTTGTAGAGGCGTTTGTTAGAATTAAGGGAGGCTGTTGAGAGACAGCGGAAGTCACTAAAGAAAAAACAGCCAGGTAAATATATGTCAATTTCTTATTATTTTTAAGTCTGTCTTCTTAACCCACATAAGGATTAATAACTTTTAATTGAGTAAGGATTTGGTTAAATGATTAAATCTCTTTAAAAACGCTTGATGTTGGTCAAATCTTAGGGAGAAATACATGATGAATGCATTATTCACTTCAAGCGTACTTCATGAATGATATAAAAGTAGAAAAATAAATAAATAAACCATGTACTTTGCAAATTGATATAGTACTTCAGGTTTACTTCTTTGTTCATAATACTTCAAGAATTTATAAACAGGTACTAACTACTATATACTCGTTCTATCCCACACCATTATTGTAACACTGTCCGCAAACAAAAAAATACAATTTAAGTAAAAGGCAGATTTTAGTAGGCAGAGTGCTGAATTTGGCCTTAATTCATTAAAGATACGATTTGATCTAGACAACTTGTAACATATTGATAGTAAGGATAAATGGGAAAATTAGTAAATTATTAGTATCCATATTGGACCATCTGTTTTTGCGACAAACTAAATTAGAAATGTGGACACTTCTGGAATGCAGTGAGAAAATATTGAAGTAAAAGAAAAAAGCCAAGCTACCCCCAAAGCAATTGTTCACCTAAAATATTCTTTGCGAACTGTTATATAGATATACGATTCCGAGTTGCCAGTCTGTTATTTCTTGGAGCATGAAAATAATATTTTTGCTATAAGTCTATAACCAAGTTAAAATCCATTAATTTCCCTTTAAACTTTAAAGATAAGGGTGATGCAACTGAAGCTGAATTAGGAGCCTCAGAAGAAGATATCATCATCCAGGATGAAATTTACAAATCCCGTCTAGCCAGCATCAAGCGTGTAAGTTTCTTATTTATGCATTACCATCTAAACTTTGTAAGTTTGAAAATTTTAATTGAAGTTTAATATGTAACAGGAAGAGGAAGCCTATGTGCGTGAACGAGATCGGTATGAATTGGAAAAGGGGCGACTTATACGTGAAATGAAACGTATAAGGGATGAAGATGGTTCTCGTTTCAATAATTATCAGATCTTGAATCATCGATATGCCCTCTTAAATCTTCTCGGGAAAGGAGGATTCAGTGAGGTGTACAAGGTCAGATATTAATTTTTTTTTTAACAATATAATGCTAAAAAAAATTATAACACATCCCCACAAACCGCCAACTTTTGAAATGATAATCGTTTTTCTTTGAAAGTAATATTCTATATAGGTGGCGGTTTTGAACCAATTACTTTTGACTGGATCTGTTTGGGTTATGTCATATCTATAATGGGTCAAATGAAATATGAAATCAGGTTGAATCGTTGAAGTATATTTGAAGTAATATAGCTTTTGCAGTTGTATTTGACAACAATTATCTATTCATATTTGGGCATAAATTATTTTTGGTCAACCCAGCTCATGCCAAATGCGGCCAAAAGTTAATTTAAATGCGTACAATCTTCTAAGTCACTTAACTCAAGAAGTTACATAATTATTGGAACGATATATTTTGTTACCGTATTTGACGCTTCACTTATCTATAAAAATATATGAAATTTGATGTATCAACCCACCTGTTTAGTGATCTTGAGTCTTGATTCCTCTGTATGATTTGTTACACATTCACGACATGTGAATTCACCTATTTGTTGTGATTTGAATCAGTAAATTTTTTTTTTCAGGCATTTGATTTGGTGGAGTATAGATACGTTGCATGCAAGCTTCATGGGTTAAATGCCAATTGGAGTGAGGATAAAAAGCAAAGTTACATACGCCATGCTATACGGGAATATAATATTCATAAGACCTTAGTACACCATCACATTGTTCGGCTGTGGGATATCTTTGAGATAGATCAAAATACTTTTTGCACAATTTTGGAGTATTGCAGTGGTATATATTCTCTACCTTTTCCACATATGATTTAAGAGAAGTGGCACTTTTGGCCCATTTACTTATTTGGTTTTGGTTGATGGGTCAAATAGGTAAAAAAGAGCTAGCTAAAAAGGGCCACATGGTTATAAAACAGGTCCCCAAAATGAGTTTTTTTTAATTCATTTTACATCTTAAATCACTTTATTGTTTATTTTTGAATTCATGAAACCTTTTGTATTCATACACGACACGCTAGCTATACCCCTAATGCATATACATTACCGACTTGCAATATTTATGATAAAAGTTGAGAGTAAAATGGGAAAATTAGTAAATAATAACCATGCATTTTCAAAAGGGGACAATTATTTTGAAGAGCGTCTGTCAACCCAACCAAACCTGAACAAAGTTTACCAATTATGACCTGGAAAATTAGTAAATATTAACAATTTCAAAAGTGGACAGTTATTTTGAAGAGCGTCTGTCAACCCAACCTCTCCGGCCCGGCCCATTTTGATTTTAAAGTTTTTTTTTAATTACATTTCACTGTTCATCTTAAATACAGGTAAAGATCTTGATGCTGTTCTAAAAGCAACACCTGTATTGCCAGAAAAGGAAGCTAGGATAATTATTTTTCAGATATTTCAAGGACTTATTTACTTGAACAAAAGAAACCAGAAGATTATTCATTATGATTTGAAGCCTGGGAATGTTTTATTTGATGAATTCGGGGTTGCAAAAGTAACCGATTTTGGTCTTAGCAAGATCGTGGAAGATGATGTTGGATCCCAAGGCATGGAACTTACATCTCAGGGAGCTGGAACATATTGGTGAGTGTTCTTAGTTTTACCTGACTATGCTCTTTGATTGACTTTTGAAAGTCAGCCCTTGTACTGCTCTGAGCCTTGCTATGATCTCTTTTTCTTTTCCTTTTTCATCATCATTATTATTAATTAGAGTTGAAGTCATATCTATCATTCAAAAAGTGCATATTTTTATGTATATCCTTGATAATCCTTCTAAATTGCTTAGTATCATATATTCATCCTTCCCGTATTTACAGTTTCCTAGTAAATAAAAGTAAAGCCAGTTACTTAGGGACACAGTTTTTTCACTCTAATAAACAAAGAGAACATTATGAGCCGATAGCCTTATATGAATAAAAGTAAAACCGTTGTTTTCCAACTTGTTCATCAAGTGAAACAGACTGTTACAAGTAAACTGATTTTTTACTTATTAACAATGGAATGGATGAATATGATATTTTTTTGGTATTTTGAAAATGTAATATGATACCATAATTCATATGATCCAGAAAGATATACATGAAATATTGAATGTTAAGAAGGATATATACATATATATGAATGAATACATCATATTATCAATGTTACTATACATTTTTACATGCTCAGGTACCTCCCTCCAGAATGCTTTGAGCTAAGTAAGATCCCTCTCATCTCATCAAAGGTAAAACAATTTGTTTGTTTATTTAATTATATATGTTTAGGAGTGATCCGTTTTTATTTGGGTAATGTCTCCAAAATGGTCATGTACTAGCAATGGCTCATTAGCTATTTTAGACTCTTGAATTTTTTTAAACTTGTTATTCATCACTAACTAGGTATTAGTTACCCGCGCTTCGCCGCGGGTGCGGCTGTTGTGCGAAACGCAGCGGGAGCTCCTGTTGCGTTGAGTGTTTGGCGGACGTTAAAGATCGTGCGTCGCTGTGGGAGCTCCTGTTGCGTGGAGGGTTTCGTGGACATAAAAGATAATATTAAGTGACTGTTATTCTTGCGTGAGCTTCAAAAAAATACTCGTGACTAAAAGCTAAAAGTTTGGGGGTCAAAGTTTGAAATCCTAAAAACTAAAATTTTGGCCAAAGTGCAATGCAAGTTTAAAAAAGTTGAGTGGTCAAAGTTTGAAATCCTAAAAGCTAAAAGTTTGGTGGTTAAAGTTTGAAATCCCAAAACCTAAAAGTTTGGTGGTCAAATTGGAAAAAAAATAAAGTTAAGCTAAAAGTTAGTGGCCAAAGTTTTAAATCCTAAAAGCTAAAAGTTTGTTCGTCTAAGTTTGGTGGTCAAATTAGAAGAAAATAAAGTTAACCTAAAAGTTAGTGGCAGAAATAAAGTTAACGTAAAAGTTAGTGGCCAATATATATATATATATATATATATATATATATATATATATATATATAGGAAAAAGATCAAATAGGAACCAAGAGTCTAGTTAGGAACTTAGGAACCAATCTTAGCCATCCATTTTTGATCTTAATCAAGTGGGTATTTATGTAATTAGACAATTAAATATTATATTTTTGTTTTAATTAAAAAATTTATGTATGGCAGTTATAATTGATACCATGCGATTTTTTTGCCATTTGGAGATTGGTTTCCTTAATTATCTCAAATTCATAACAAAAAAAAAAAGCGTCGATCATATCATAGCCATTAGTTGTACACATCAGTGTATTCAACCCTACATTATGATATCACTATATACATCAGTGTATTCAAACATAATATCAATGTACATCACAGTATACAATTTGTATATGATATATGTATATTATAATATCGTAACCGTCACATATATACATTAATGTATATTGTAAAAAAAAAATTCATAATTAAGTAATACATTTAATGAACCACAATGTATAATATATGTACATAATAATATCATACTCGCCAGATTATAATATAAGAGTTTCATATTTGTATATCACAATATATGTATACATCAGTGTATATTTGGCATCTTATTAAATTTTACATATTCACATAAATGTATATAGAATTCATTATAGATATACATCAGTGTATATTCAGAATCATATATTTGACGATTTGTATATCACACTGATACATTTGTACACATCAGTGTATTCAACCCTACATTATGATATCACTATATATTGAATGTACACCATAGTATAGTATACATTAGTGCATACAACATTGTATGCATTTAAATTTTAATGTATCATACTATACGTTCTATGTATATGTACTTTTTTGTATACACTAATGTACATATATCCTATTGTACGTCTTTGTACATGTACTTTTATGTATACACTAATGTACATTTATAGTAAAAACATTGTATTCATTTAATCTATCTTACTGTACATCTGTGTACATTTATAAAACCATAGTACACATATATTTTGAGATTAAAATGGTCTCAGCGTTAGATATCAACACATGTGTATTTCTTTTATGTACAGTAATGTACATTCTAATAGTGTTACGAATTTTGGATCATCAATGAGAAAAATAACTGTCTTTCCTATAATGATGGGATTTTAATTAAAATAAAAGGAAACTAATTAAATGTAGTTTTAAGACTAAACACATAATTACTATATTGCCCCTTTTGTGTAATAAAATTTAAATTCAAATCCTATTTATTTACAATCTTGCCATTAAGAATCAATGGCTTAGATTTGTTCCTATGGTTCTCAAACATCTCATGGTTCCTATTTGAACCACACCCTATATATATATATATATATATTAGGTGATCAAATTGGAAGAAAATAAAGTTAAGCTAAAAGTTAGTGACCAAAGTTTTAAATCCTAAAAGCGAAAAGTTTGTTAGTCTAAGTTTGGTGGTTAAATTAGAAGAAAATAAAGTTTACCTAAAAGTTAGTGACAGAAATAAAGTTAACGTAAAAGTTAGTGGCCAATATATATATTAAAACGAAGACACTGTTGAAGTGTCTTTGAATTAATATATATAGATAATGTGCAGGGTTTGACTAAGCAATGAACTTTTTTTATAGGTTGATGTGTGGTCAGCTGGTATCCTATTATACCAAATGCTTTTCGGAAGACGCCCTTTCGGGCATGATCAAACACAAGAACGGATATTGCGTGAAGACACTATAATTAAAGCCAGAAAAGTTGAATTTCCAACTAGACCTTCTGTCTCAAATGAAGCAAAAGTAAGTTCTTCTATCCATTTTTTGTTTTCTTTTGTTTGTGTTACTGTTTTCTTCCATAATAATATTATTTATATCTGTAGGAATTTATAAGGAGGTGCTTAACTTATAACCAGGAAGATAGACCTGATGTGTTAACTATAGCTCAAGATCCCTATCTCATATATTCCAAGAATAAATAACAGATAAGTAATTTGTAGCAACTGCTGGCCTAAAGACGTGGCACCTCGATGTATTGGGCTGGAAAAATTATAGTAGCCCAATAATCCGTGTGGGCCCAGAAAACTGGTAATATGAGAAATTTTCTTGAAGTAATTGTGAAATGTGTTCAGTTTTTCTTTTTCTTTTTTTTTTCACCCAGAAGTTGGGTTTTTTTTTTTTTTTTTTTTGCCCAAACAATTGGCTCTTTGTTGTATGGGTTTTATTGACGTTTTGTATGTAAATACGAGGATATGAAGCTTCTTAAAACATGATTGGTTTTATGACATCGATTTTTTTTTTTCAAGACGGAACTAATACAGAATTAAATGTCTAATGATGATAAGAAATGTGCTATTATATAAAAAATAACTGTCTTAAAAAGTTTATAATTTGGTGTGTATATACATATTTTTGTAATCTACAATATCAATTTTACCCTTTAAATGTATATTCATTCTAGTGTTTTCAGTTTTAGGACAGTTTAGTTTTTTTGTTGAGATTACTTTTAGAACATCAAGAGTTATTTTATTTAAAACTCGTTAACTTCAATAACTTGATTTTTTTTACTTTAACCACACCTCTAAACTTTCGACATTGACATTTCCCCTCTCATCATTAACAATTTCTGTCTCCATCTTTGTAAAAACCTTGTAAAAGGACATTTTGACCCCTTCAAGTTTTACGTGCTTATTTTTATGTACATGTCGACTAAGTTGGTTTAAGTTTCGAAGTAAGTTTTTTCTCTTTTTGAAAATGCGTCATGTCAAATATCATACGCTTTATGCTTATATCATCTTCAAATTTGGGCCTTTTGATTTGTGTTTCAATTTAAAAATCAGCTCATCATCTTCGAGGTGTGATTTCAAGGGAAGGCATATCGATTATGGTGTTCATTATGGCTATCTGTTTGGTTGGATAATGTGCACGTAACTTAGACACAAAGATGTTTTAACGTAGATTTTGTTTCAATACGAATCAGGTCAAATATAATACGTTTCCGTTAGATGGTATAAATTCGAATTCCTTTACGTTTCATGAGTCATATCAAACATAACACGTTTTCTTGCTTATTTTATTTATGGATGTTTTCATTTGGTCTACGTTTTTTTTATCAATAAACACTTAAAAAAAAGAAAACACACTCAAATTAAGTTAAAACTTAAAATAACTGGCCCCCCAATATATAATGTGACCAAACTAAATATACGTATTATAATAAAGTCACCCTCTAATTTTAGTCGGATAAATGAGGTGAGAGAAGCGTACCTCAGCCGCAACGCAAGGTTTGCTTCTTTATCACATGGTGGGTGGAAGCAGTTGGTCATCTATCGCCCTCTCTTTTTCTTGGTAAAAATATTTTCACTTTTTGCATATTCCCCCTTTTACTTTCTCTTTTTCACCCAACAGTCCCTCCAACAACTTCCTTGCAGAGGTTACTTTTTCTATTATCGTTCACTTTTATTACTTTTTGAAGTCGATGATATTGACACCATTGTTATGTTAGTTATTATTTAGTTATTTGTTTATCGAACTAACAAAACTTAGCTCATATTTTCAGCATATTTGGTATACATTTAATCTTTTTGGTAAAAAATGTTTATATATGAGATGAAGGAGTAGGATAGATTCGTGAATAAAAAAGAATTATAACTTAGGAAATAAAAAAATATAAATAGAAAATCACGAAAATAAACCTTAATTTGATATTAAGAATTCGATATGTATATGATAAAACTTTACCATATAGCCAAACCATAACAGAAAAAAAAATTCGCGTTTTCCATCGTCATGTGTTAAAATATACAATTACGAAAATTATAGTATCTATGGAAGTAAAACACTTCTACATTGTCTTTAGGCTATTGGGAGAGCAGACGCTCACCATGCCCCGTCCCAAAGGCTACACCGCCCCGCTACCCCCGTCTCTCCCGTCCTCCTTGAGACATTAGGGACGGACCAATCACCATCACCCACCAATGCCTCCACCAATCACCTTCCCCCGTCCTGGACACCAACACCGCCCCCTGCCCCGTCCTGCCCGGTTCTCCATCCCCCCGGTCCCACCTTTTTCCTACGTGTCATCCATTCCCCCGTCTGCTTACCCACCAGCCTTATTTTCTTCCCAATTTGACCACCAAACTTTGACCCCTAACTTTCTAACTAACTTATGTACTTTAATTTATTCCAATTTGACTACCAAACTTTAAGCTTTTAGCCGCGAGTATTTTTTGAAACCCACGCGAGAATAACAGTCACTTAATATTATCTTTTATGTCCACAAACCCTCCACGCAACAAGAGCTCCCACAACGACACGCGATCTTTAACGTCCACCAAACTCTCAACGTAACAGGAGCTCCCGCCACGAAGCGTGGGGTAATAGAATCCATGTTTTATATAAAATAAGTATGCTTTCAAGTTTCAACTACTAACAACTCATAGAACAAAGGCAAGGCAACACCTTCCATTTTAGCAAGCTCCAAAACTAAACACATTATATTTTGTTTTTACAAAATAACTTTAAATAATTTTACACAATTTTTCTATTAACGGTATTGAAATAATATTTGTAAATCATTAGCTAACATTAGCTAACAGTATACCTACCATATTGCCATTATATACACACACATATATGACTTCTAAATGCCTCCCTCTTATTTCACCAAAAACCTTAACCTTCAAAACACACTACTCACCGGAATACCTTCATCTCCCTCCACCAAACCATCACAACCACCATGAGCACCAAAGACGGCTGCGGCCACCATCACGACTACAAACGCCGCAAATTCTACTACCATGTAATGTCAGCCATTATCGCGCTAATAATCATAATCCTCTTCGTAATTCTCCTCATATACCTCATTCTCCGTCCCTCTAAACCATCATTCACTCTCCAAGACATCACGCTTTTCGCCTTTAACATCTCCACAACCACCACTACTCTCACCTCCAACCTCCAAATCACCATCTCTTCAAGGAACCCAAACGCCCGAATAGGAATATATTATGATAAACTAGACGTATACGCCACATATAGGAACCAACAAATCACACTGCCAACAATGGTTCCTCCATCTTACCAAGGCCACAAAGATATTAATGTGTGGTCTCCATATCTTTATGGAAATGAAGTTCCTGTGGCTCCATACCTTGCAATGTCATTGGCTGAAGACGAGACTGCTGGGACGGTGTTGGTTAATGTTAGAGGTATTGGACGAGTGAGATGGAAAGTTGGAACGTTTGTTTCGACAGAGTATCGGTTGAATGTGAACTGTCCGGCTTATATTACGTTTGGGAATAGGAACAATGGTTATGTTGTTGGTCCTGCTGTGAAGTATCAGGTTGTTGAAGGGTGTAATGTTGATGTTTAAGGTTACATGTTTTAAAGCTGTTAGAAAACGTCATGCAAGTTTTGACTTTTGTAATTTGTAGTGTGTATGAAAAATATTATTAATCCTACCTGTGGTTTTTTTAAGTTGATATATAAGAATAAAGTATGTACTGTTATGATAACCGGAATTTCGAGAAGAATATATACATTAACGACTCTTTTTTTGGCGGTCAATGATAGTTTGAGAATTTAGTTGACTTTGACACTTTGTAACCTTTTTATATGTGAAAACTTCAATGTTATATGTATAGTTTTTAGGAAGGCAGGTTAAGTGTTAATTTGGTGGGAAGGTTTATAAAAAAAAAAAGATAAGTTAGATGTGTTTTTATAACAATAAAAACCAGGAGGGTGCATGGGTCGGTTTAACCACCTTCTAGCCAAAGTTGTCGGTTGTATGACCATTTGACCAAATCCTGAGGTGCAATTGAGCCGAGCTTTGAGTGTCGCTAACTTGTATAAGATTACAGAAATCATCATTTATTTTGTATTAAAATTATATAGTTTCAGAAAAAAAAAATTATTAACCAGTTCGGTTAACCGTGAGCCAAGTCATGAAACCTAGCCGATCTAGCTCTAAATGGTTCGGTTGAATTCAACAATTTTTAAGCATCCCTACTGCATACCACCCTTGTGGACTTTGATTGAGACTTTCAAACCATTTAAAACTCCAGTTATGCATCTTGAAACCTTTTTACAACATAGTATTAGGTAAGTTGGATAGGGTATCTGTTTTAATAGGCATATACCTAATTCGATTGAGCATGAACGACAAAGTAAATGATTATTCAACCTTTATTATTATTATTATTATTATCATAATATATTTTAATATTAAATGAAGGACAAGCATATCACACAATATTGATTAAAAATGTGACCGCTGGACATACAGATATCCCACCAGAAATAATTATTATTGCACTTGGTAATAAAAAAACATCAGTGTCATTTCAGAGTTTTTATTTTGCAGAAAACCATGTTTTTAGTGTTTCGTTTCAGAAACAACAATATTTCCAGAATGGCAGAAATGATGCAGCTATATATAGTATTAACATGTAATATTTGTACATTTAGTGACTAAATTTATATAATTATTAGTTAAATGAGTAAAAATGTAAAATACCTTAGAATATAGCTAAGGAATAAGCATATTGAGGTAACTCTAGTCATGATAAACTAATGGTAACAAAATGCAGCATTGATCGGTTTGGTGAAGAAATACAAACACTGTTTTTTTTTATTTCAGTTTAATCATGAATTAGCATATGAAAATAAACAGACAATTCCAAAAAAATAAATCAAATTTCTTATAATACACATTGAAATTTCTCATAGGACAGGGTAAGATTGTAAGAACATGTTATTAACATGTATACAAACAGACATTCCAGCTTTTCAAACCATTGCTATGGTTATGACTTTATGTTGAACAAAAAAGGCTAATATGAATGGTTGAAACTAGTCGTTATTGCCTCAAGAATCGTTGAACATCTTACTTGCTCAATTTGCTCAATGCAGCAGCTCGGGGACTAACAAAAAAAAAAAAAGTGAGGGGAGACCAAAATCGTTTATATAAATCATAATTTTGCAAATTAACTAACAATCGATGAGCAAAAAGTGTTGCTTCAATGCTACTAGAACCAACATTTAACATGATGTGATTAACAAAAAGATTATGCTACAATCATGATGCAAGTATAGTATTATTTTTATCTCTTATCATTTACCTTATTAGACTTGTTGAAGGTGTACAAACTACAAAGCACCTCACTAGTCTATGGGGCTCATGTAATAGTCCTCTTCCACATGAACCAAATGAAATTTAGGTGTTTCGGCTAGTCATAGTCCCATAGATGTGACCAGGTAAAATATTCAAGGCATTAACAAACAACTCTTTTTGAACTCTTAATGAATATAAAACCTACTAGTGAATGGTGATAACTATTGTTTATATACACACCTTGTCCCATACATTGCAGGGATACGATTGTATGAACAAAAAACATGGATACCAAGGTCTGCAAAATTCAAAATTCAAATTTCAAAAAAATAAAAAAATAAAAAAAGGATATAAAATGCGTATGTGCCACGTGTGTGCGTGTAAAAATCTAAATCCTGACTAACAAAATAGAAAATTTAATTTATTCCGTTGCTTGAACCCTACATGTGCAAGATAAATGCACATTATAACATGAGCCAAATCATGATTCTGGTTCTATTTAGTCTGCC
Organism: Ambrosia x helenae; assembly: GCA_030844895.1. Classification (NCBI taxonomy): domain Eukaryota; kingdom Viridiplantae; phylum Streptophyta; class Magnoliopsida; order Asterales; family Asteraceae; genus Ambrosia; species Ambrosia x helenae. Next base: position 626,660 of record JAUTDX010007095.1, on the reverse strand, counting down.
CATATTATTACAAACTATCATAAAATAACTTGTTTAATCTAGTTGTTAGATAGCTCCCAAATTTGAAAATTGTCCCGTGACCAACTTATGTCTAAATACCCCCTGAAACTCGCACAGTTGCACTTGCAAGGATTTAAACCCACAACACTGTTGTGTGTAAGCACCGTAACACTAACACTACTAGGTCATTTGTTTTTGCATTTACAAGTAAGATCAAAAAATCAGTAAGCACGGTCGGGTTGCTCACGCAATGGATCTCACAACTGAATGCTAAGAACTCTAATCTAGTCAATTCTTCTCACCTAAATCACCGGTTAACGTTTACTAGATTCAAGCCTATCATGAAGATCAACAATGTACTACAACTAACAACTAACGACTAACAAGCAAAGAATCAATAAAACATGGCGAATTCAAGATTACGCAATTGGTTAACTATCAAACATAACAAAAAAAACTAGAATTTACGCATGCCATTTACGCTAATCAACTTAAAACATACCTCAAAACCGCCCTTCAACCAACTCACAAACCCACACTACACTCCTTCGACCCACCAACCAACGACCCATTCCACCACTCCCCGAAACCCCAACCGACAAATTCGGACAATAAACCCGCAAAACCCTCCGTCTCGCCCACCAAGACCCCGCCTGAAACCGAACCCGACTCACCATCCTCAAATTAAACTCAACCGTCCCACGTCTCCTCTCACCATCAATCCATCCCCATCATCAACATACGTCGTCAAAGAAACAAACACTGCCCTTAACTTAGTCTCATTCCTTATCCCCTGCACAAACGGCGCCACAGCAGTTTCCGATATCGAATCGGACTTATAATAAATTGCAGCTTCAATTTCATCATAATATAATATAATTTTCGAATTAGGGTTTTTAGCTACAAAGTGAGCGTCCCAGTTACCAGAGATTAAGGAGTTTGAAGAGAGGTTGAAATTAGTTAGGGTTAGGGCTTGGACATGGAATTGAGGGATTTGGGGACGGAGAACAAGCCACATGATGAAGATGATGATGCCGGTTATTAAAATGGAGCCGATGAGGAAGGCGAAGAAGCGGTGGATGAAGGTGGCGCGTGGTTGTGGGGCGTAGGGGTTGTGGGAATAATAAGGGTTGGTGTTGGTGGTGGTGGTGACGTGGAAGTATTGGGTTGGTGGTGGTGGTGGGGTGACGTAAGGGTGGCCGGTGGTGGTGGTGGCTGGGTAGCCGGTGACGGGTGTGGAATGATGGGACATTATGGGGTTAAAGATGAATGAATGATGGATGGGATGGGATGGAGAAGGTATGTATGTAGATCAAGTTGGGAAAAAGACTGTCATCAATCTGTCACTGCAATTCGAATCTTCAAGTCTTGACTCCACTGGATGTAGAATGTAGATAAAAGATTTTCCTTTTAGACTAGTGGGAGTGGAGGGCGGGAGAGGGGCGGGAAGGGGGGGAACACCACCGCCACAGGGGCGGGAAGGCTGGCGTGGGGCTGGGGGCGGGGAGAGGTTCACCGGCGTGGGGCTTGGGGTGGGGGTGAGGTGGCAGCTTCTTATTGGTCAGGTTTTTTTTTTTTATTTTTTTTTTAACTTTAACACAATATAATATTATTTCCTTCCCCCCCTCTTCCCCCCTTCCACTCCCCACAATTATTTTCCCCCCCACAAGGGTCCCACAAGTGCCACATGGCGCTTCATCCCCCTCTTTCCCGCCCCCCCACTCCTTATAGTCTTAATGGAAACTGTTATATTATTGACTAGATATTTGCCCGCGTGGATACGCGGTTCACCAACGTACAATTATTTGGAGTAGTATAACGTATAAGAAAAATACAGTAGAAATACTTTATTAAAATTTAAAACCAACGAATACAAATTTTATTCAAATATCACTAAATATTTCCTTATACACCACATTTTTTGTTTTAGTTTTGACATTCCCATCACCATAAAGTATAAGTAATTTCACCTCTGCTCTGCTTTTAACTCTTGACAATGCGACATAAAGTTGCCATGTGATAATACAGGGTCTCTTAAATACAATCCAACCTTCGATAGATACTGTCTTTGGCTTTTATTGATGGTCATTGCGAAACATACGGATATTGAGAATTAACGCCTTGGAACTTCACTGGAATCTTGTTATCAGATGGTATTTGAGGAGCATTATCTAGTAAAAAATAAATAGTAGTAAAAAATATTTATGATAAAATTTTAAAAGTAAGACACCGTTTGAGTCAGATCATTTAAAATTCGAATTAAATGTTATAATTAAGTCTAATTGTTACCATTATAGATATTAAAATATGAAATACGTAAATAGAACATTTAATATTTGAATATTTATAAAGTTTAACTGAAATCTATCAATTCAAATTTTTGTATTCAAAGTTTGAATTTTAACTTGTAAATAATTTGAGAAATTTGTAACTAAAACTATTATTTGTTAAATTTTAAATATATAAAGAAATATCTAATTATTATATCTCTATTTTAAAGGTAATAGTAGGATTGTTTGTTACAATTATTAACTTAACTTTAAAAGTTTGAAATTTTTTAAAATATTCAAATGATTCAAAATTCGAATTAAATGCTATAATTAAGTCTAATCGTTACCTTTATTATCTAGAATTCAAAATTTAGAATTTTTATAATGTTAACAAAATTTTAAAATTTATATTATAGATATTGAAATATGAAATTATATATTTAAATAGAATATTTAATATTTGAATAGATATAAATTTTAACTGAAATCTATCAATTCAAATTCTAATAAGCAAAATTTGAATTTTAACTTGTAACTGATTGGAGAAATTTATAATCAAAAATATTATTTGTTAAATTTTAAATATAGTGGGAAATCTCTAATTATAATAACTCTATTTTAATGGTCATAGTAAGATTAATTGTTCCAACTATTAATTTAAATTCAAAGTTTGATATTTTTTAAAATATTCAGATAATGCAAAATTTGAATTAAATGTTATAATTAAGTCTTATTGTTACCATTATTATTCAAAATTTAGAATTCTATAATGTTAAAAAAAATTAAAATTATAGATATCGAAATATGAAATTATGTACTTAAATAGAACATTTAATATTTGAATATTTACAAAGTTTAATTGAAATCTATCAATTCAAATTCTATAAATCAAAATTTGAAAGATTCAAATCATTCAAAAATTTGAATTAAATATTTTAAATGTGTTAATTAAATCTAAATATAAATGTTACCATAAATCTTAAATTCATTTTTTAGAGATTAAATATTTAAATAAAACATTTAGTATTCAAATATTTTTAAAATTTAACATAAATCTATAATTTCAAATTATAGCATATTAGCATTTAAAATTTTAATTTTTACTTGTAATTAATTTGAGAAATTTACAACCAAAATTATTAATTGTTATATTTTAAATATAGTAGGAAATCATAATTTAAAGATAATAAATAGTTTTGTAATGGTGACCATTATTAACTTTAATTCAAAATTTTAATTTTTTTAAAACATTAAGTCATTCAAAATGTGTAATTAAAAGCATAATTAGTATGTGTAATTTGTTACCACTATTAAACAAAATTCAAATTTTGAAATTTTGTCTAATTCGTATTTAAATATTTCGAATTTTAATTTGAAATTTGAAATTGATAATTCGCCATTTAATTGATTACCAATATAAGCTAAACTAATATTAGGATAATATAGGGCAATTAATAGAATCAATTAATGTATTAATAAGAGTTGACACAACTTATGTAAGGACTTTGAATCATAGTAACTGTGTAAATAAAAGGATAATTAGTATGTGTAATCATAATTATTAACATTAGATGTTTCTAATATTGTGTAAATCATGGTAAATGCTAATTATATGCTAAAAATAGTAATATGACAAATCAAAGAATTAAACATTTATTTTGTGTTTAAATGTCTTTAATTTTAAAAACCGGATTTTTTTTTTAAATTTTTTATTTTGAATGCTTGAAAACAAAGTAATTCAAATGAAAATATGCATATTAATTATGATGAAAAAAAAATTCAAATTTAACTTTGTTTATAAATGTATTTATATTTATATAGGATTAATAATTTTGTGTTTAAAGGTTATTAATGAAATGGTAATCACAATTATTAACATTGGATATTTTCAATATTGTGTAAATCATGATAAATGCTAATTATATGCTAAAATAGTAATGTGACAAATCAAAGAATTAAGCATTTATTTTGTGTTTAAATGTCTTTAATTTTAAAATCTGGATTTTTTTTTTAAATTTTGATTTTGAATGTTTGTAAACAAAGTAATTCAAATGAAAATAGGCGTATTAATTATGATGAAAAAAATTCAAATTTAACTTTGTTTATAAATGTATTTTTATTTATATAGGATTAATAATTTTGTGTTTAAAGGTTATTAATGAAATGGTAATCATAATTATTAACATTAGAGGTTTCCAATATCGTGTAAATCATGATAAATTCTAATTATATGCTAAAAATAGTAATGTGACAAATCAAAGAATTAAGCATTTATTTTGTGTTTAAATGTCTTTAATTTTAAAAACCGGATTTTTTTTAAATTTTGATTTTGAATGTTTAAAAATACATTTATAAATGTATTTATATATGATTAATAATTTCGTGTTTAAGAGTTATCAATGAAATGATAATCATAATTATTAACATTAGATGTTTCCAATATTGTGTAAATCATAATAAATGCTAATTATACGCTAAAAATAGTAATGTGACAAATTAAAAAATTAAGCATTTATTTTGTGTTTAAATGTCTTTAATTTTAAAAACCAGATTATTTTAAAAAAAAATTGTTTAAAGATTATTAATGAAATGGTAATCATAATTATTAACATTAGATGTTTTCAATGTTGCGTAAATCATGATAAATGTTAATTATATGGTAAAAATAGTAATGTGACAAATCAAATAATTAAGCATTTATTTTGTGTTTAAATGTCTTTAATTTTAAAAACCGGATTTTTTTTTAAATTTTGATTTTGAATGTTTGAAAATAAAGTAATTCAAATGAAGTTAGGCGTATTAATTATAATGAATTTAACTTATTACAAATATAAATTACAATAAATTTAGTAAATGAGTAATTTGAATGTAATAAGGAAATTTAATGAGTTCCTAATTTAAGTCATTTTATTTTCGCATTTTTATTTATTGCTTTTTGTTTTTAAAAAAAAGTAAAAAGACTAAAACGTGAAAAATAAATAAGTAAATACATTAAAAAGTTTACAATCAAGGTTTTATTGATGATATAATCACACCTGAGCTAGAGACTTGGATTTTATGAATTACAGCATACCTTCATCATGTCCAGTGGCTAACACCCTGTATGGTGTTAAATGTAAGTCAAGATTTTCCAACTTAAGCAGACGATCCATGAGTGAAACCATTTGAACAACCTACACAAATGAATTTCAGGGATATTATTTCCGAAAAAAAACATAATGAATTTCCAACACAGAAATCTTAGAAATATTTAATTTAGATTTTTAATGTGTGTGATTGAAAGAAAACGTGTAATTAAAATTAATTCACTCAAATCCCTAAATGTAAAAGATTTTGACATTCCTTTCAAATTGTGAATGACTCAACCTAAGGAATTGGAATCTACAGCTAGTGACCGCCAAGCATACCAAATCTCAACTACCACTGTCGTTGCATCCACCAACTATCCATCCCTCATAACTCAACCACAGCCGCCACCGCCGATGATGGTGGTGCAGATAATGGTCGGTGGTGCAAGAGCCGCAACGGTGGTGCAACGACCACTGGGTGTTACCTGTAGTGATGAATTCCTAACTCCTCAGTGATTGTTTTGCACAAAAAAAAAAAAAACATTAATATAAATTCAAATTCCTATGATAAATTCCCAATCTTTTTGGCAATTTCAAATTCAAAACATGTTATGCAAACTAAACGCACCTTGTCCATTCTAAATTACTTTCGTAAAATATAGGTAACATTATGTAATTATGTAGTATGTAATATAGAGATGGTATAAATGAAACAAAAACAAAGATTTATACCTTGTTAAAAATGCGAAAGAAGATATTGATTTTGATTTGAGTAGCCCCTTCACTCATCTCCATAGGAATCAGTTGAACCAAACAAACACAACAAAAAATAAAAACCACAACCAAAAGGAAATTAAATTCGTAAAATAGAGATAGATTAAAAGAGAGATTTACATGAATACATTAAACGTCTCCAAAATCCAAGACTGCTTCCACTCAAAAAAGCTTAGTTTTCCAACACGATGTTTGGGTGCATATCGATAATACCTTGAAAAAGAAGAAGGAGGATGGTGAGGATGGAGAATAGATGAACAATGATTTGAGTTTTTTTGATTCACTATGAGAGAAGAAATGTTTTGAAAAAAAGAGTATAAGAGAATAAATGTTTTAAAAATTAGGAAAGTTAATAATTGTGATATAATAATAATAATTATCATTAATAATTGTGTTTGACCAAAACTTGTGTTTTAATATAGATTTTTGATTTTTTTTAAACATAAAATTTTATAAATTCCATGGTTGTGCCATGTGGCACAATTTGATAGGAGAGAAAATTGAAGGCTCAACATGGGAGTGCCATGTGTACACATTGAGTTTATTTTATTAGTTGTATAGATAAGGGTTCTAGGATTCATAACGTCACATTCTGGGGGTGTGACATCACATTTTGAGGTATGTGGCAGCATTCTATTGGTAAGTGATGTGGGCTAGGGTGTATGAATCCTAAATAGGGGTGTATGAATCCTAATTACCTATTGATAAATAGAAAAGACATTTACATTTCGCGCTTATTTAAATATATGGGTGGTAGTTATTCTAGTGAAACATTAAAAAAACCCTACGTCTCCTAGAATGTCGGGACGGCGGCAGGATCCACAAGAGTGGGAACAGGTTGTCAATCGGAAAGGTAAGAAGAACACGCACAAGGATGAGGGTACCAGTAAGACGATCACGAAGTTCTTTGTGTCGAACCTTCCTCCGAAGTGCTCATCAAAGGATCTCCAGGAGGTTTTGGGAGGGTTCGGCAGGTATGAGGGCTCCTATATTGCAAGGAAAGTAGAAAAGTGGGGGAAGAGATTCACTTTCGTTTCATTTAAAATGTCCATGACGTGAAAAGAATGAAGGAGGAGATGACCGACATCTGGATCGGTTCTTACAAGCTGTTTATTGCTATTGTCAGGTTTGTAGACGGGAGACGATGCCTAAACCGAATAATGACCATGCTCAGAAAACAACTAGGGTTTACCAAAAGGTTTCGTCTAACCCTAAATCTCCGGCTGATGTTGAAGGGTCGGGTAATATCAATGCAGGGGGATCTAATGAAAATATTGTGGGGGAAGGACGTTCGTTTGTGGATTCTTTATTAAATAGGAATAGAGTCGATGTGATTCGTGTGGACGATGGTGTGGAGGGGTTCACACAGTGGTACGGGAAGGGCCTTGTTGGGAAGGTGGTCGATTTTTAGACTTTAACATCACTGAAAACGATTCTCCGAAGTAGTGGATGGTGTTCAGTGGAAATCAAGTATGTGGGAGGGTTCACTGTTGCATTGGTGTTCAAGTCGTCTAGTGATGCGGAAACGTTTCTCAAGGATCATAACAGTTGGTCTTCTTAGTTTTCATCTTTAATGCCATGGGATGGTAGTGTGATTGAAGAGGAGGAGCGTATTGTTTAGCTTCAAGTGCATGGAGTTCCGGTACAATTGGCAATTGATTCGGTGTTTGATACGATTGGTTCTAGATACGGCAAGTTAGTGCAATCGGCTTGTTTAGCGGAGGCGGGTAACAACTTTTCTTATGCACTTATTGCAGTGTTAAGTAAGTCGTGTAAAAGGATAGTTGACCGGGTAGACATTGCGTGGAGGGGCAAAATGTTTCATGTATGGCTGGATGAAGATGTGGGCGAGTGGAGTCCCGAGTGTGTTGAGGATTTCGACGACGATCTGCCTTCTCTTGTTAGTGACGGAGACCGTGTTAGTGAACAGCATATACACAACATGGTAAACGATATTGAAGAAGGAGAGGTGCAACATGATGATGCTTTGATGACTGAAATTCATGATGGGGATTCGAACTTGCATGGGAATACCATTGAGAGGGTTGGGATAGTTATGGAAGGTAATTCAGGTGGTGTCAAAGCGAAAGGTACGGAGCGTAAGAAGTTTAGACGTAAGAATTTATTTAATAACAGGAGTGGGAGTGGCGGTTCAACGGAGTGGCCGAAGAAGAGACCAAGGGAGAATAATGACATGTTCGGGTTGGATAGGCTAATTGGCATCATGTCTACCCACTCGGATACTTCGGGGAGTGAGGATACGGGTAGGAACGAGGTGTTCATGACTCCAGATCTCAACAAAGGGGTAACAAGTAATGTGGATGGTTCCGAGAATGTGAATGATGGTCCAGGCATAGATCCGGTTGACTTTGAAGCCGCTGAAACGATAGCCTTGAGTAAAGCTTTAGGTGTTGAGAATTTGTCGGATTTCGCTCCAAATGTTAAAGAGGTACTACGAACAGAAGGCTTTCAAGGGGTTGAACAATGAATGTGTTGTCAGTGAACATTCGCGGGTTAGGGTTATCTGGTAAAGCAGATTGGATTCGTGGCCTTCGGGTTCATCATGAGGTTTGTTTCATTATGTTACAAGAGTCGCAACATATTTCATTGGATTCGGTGGATATTAGTCGGTTTTGGGGGGACTGGGGATTTTCAATTTGATTGGGTTCCGTCTTCTGGGAGGTCGGGTGGTTTGGTTTCGTTTTGGAATCCTCAAGTGTTCACAATGGAAAGGGTGGTAAAAAATGATAATTGGATACTAGTTTCGGGGTCGGTCAAAGGGAGTGGGAGTTTGTTTCATATGCTTAATGTGTACTCGCCTCATAACATAAATTCTAAACATACGCTTTGGTCGGAGATTAGTGGGCTGATCGGAGATGGGGACAGGAGGTGGATTGTGGCGGGTGATTTTAACTCTGTTCGATGCGTTGAGGATAGACATAACTCTATTTTTAACGTGGTTGAGTCTAACGAATTCAATGATTTTATTGATGATTCGGGCCTTCACGAGTACTCCTTGAAAGGGAGGAAGTTTACTTTTGTTGCAAGGGATAAATTGAGCCGCATCGACAGGATTTTTGTTAATTGGGATTTCTTTATGGAATGGCCGTGTGCGGAATATATTGCTCTTGAGAGGAATAAGTCGGATCATAGTCCTCTTTTACTTAAGACGGGTTCAAGGAATTTTAGGCCTAAACCGTTTAGGTTTTACAACTCTTGGCTTGGTAAGGAGGATTTTGGTTTGGTGGTTCGTAAGACACTCGAGGATGGATGTTTTTCTGGTCTCCCGGATGCTAGACTCCTAGCAAAATTTAAAGCTTTGCGTAACAACATCACTAGTTGGGCGATTGAATGCAAAGCTAAAGAGTTGGGAGAAAGGTGCATTTTGGAACAAGAATTAAGGGATTTAGATCAAGCTATGGAGAATCGATCGTTAATAGAAGAAGAGGTTTGGACGTTGACTGAGATCAAAAGGCGAATAGGTGAACTTGATGGGTTTCATGTTAGCGATCTGAAGCAAAAAGCTCGGTGTAATTGGGCGGTGCATGGGGACGAGAATTCCCGGTATTTTCATGGGTGTATTAATAAATGTAAAGCCTTTAATTTTTTCCGGGGTTGGAGGTGAATGGGGTTTGGGAAACGAATCCGGTTGTCATTAAAAGATTGGTGATGCGGTTTTTTCGAGATAAATTCAAAGATAATATGGTTGTACGGCCGCGGTTAGTCTGTTATGGCATTGCGAGTTTATCTCAGGTAGACGCCGATATGCTGGTTGGTGAGTTCTCGGGTCAAGAAATAAAAAGAGCTGTGTTCGAGTCTGGTGCTGATAAAGCCCCGGGCCAGATGGTTTTAACTTTAGATTCATCAGATTTTTCTAGGATTTGCTCGAGAAAGATTTTGTTGATGTTCTGGGCCATTTCCACAGGTCAAGAAGGTTCAGTTCGGGGGTTGGTTCTTCTTTCATCACGCTTATTCCTAAGGTGAGTAACCCTTCGACATTGGGTGAATTTAGACCGATCAGTCTTATTGGGTGTATTATCATAGTAGTGTCTAAGGTATTGGTGAACCGATTGAAGACAATCATGAACAATTTAGTTTCCGAGCATCAGTCGGCTTTCTTATCGGGGAGGTATATTTTAGACGGGCCTTTGGTGACTAATGAGGTTATTGGTTGGGCTAAGAAGCGGAGAAAAAAGGTGTTTCTGTTTAAAATTGACTTCGACAAAGCCTATGACAATGCTAATTGGGAATTTCTCCTGTCGGTGATGTCTCAAATGGGTTTTTCTCAGGTTTGGTGTGTTTGGATTCGTGGTATTTTGATGGCATCAAGGGCTTCGGTGTTAGTGAATCGTTCTCCAACTTTTGATTTTGGGTGCCAAAAAGGCATTCGTCAGGAGGACCCGCTTTCTCCTTTTTTGTTTATTATTTTGGTGGAGGCGTTCTCAGGTATGCTGAAACAAGCTTGTGATTTAGGTGCGTTTCATGTTATAAAACTCCCTAATAATGGTCCCGTGCTCTCTCATCTTCTATACGCGGATGACGCCATGATCTTGGGGGAGTGGACTTCCGTCAATTTTATTAATTTGAAACGCATCCTTGGTATATTTTATATGTGCTCGGGGCTCAAAATCAATCTTCATAAATCGGTATTGTACGGTGTGGGAGTTGAAGAGGTTGAGGTGTATTTGCAAGCCGAGGGGATGGGTTGTAAGCCAGGGTCGTTGCCTTTTTCTTATCTGGGTATTAAGGTCGGTGCTAATATGAATAGGGTGGCGAATTGGGAGCCGGTAGTGATGCAGTTTGGAAGCGCATCAAATGGCTCAAGAACAATTTAGTAATCAAAGACGATAAATTGAACCATTGGTTCCAAGAACAATGTTCTTCAATTTCATAATCAATCAAAAACTGAAAAACAATAAACCCTAGATACCCTACTTATACTAACATAAAAGAGATAAACATTAATAATTAAACGATAAACATGAATAAACATTTAAAATTCGAATCAGAGGATAATCCTGCATCATACTCCCCCTCTTCGAAAAAACTCGTCCTCGAGTTTTGTCTTCGGATCAAAGCCACCCGGATCAAAAGGAACATCAACATGATCCTTTTGCACTATTATCACAACCCAGCTAAACAATCCAACCTTATGGATCGTCTCACCCAACTTTAGACTTGTGCCGCCTAGATCAAATGGATCGTTGGACCGAATTTCTTTCACTATGGATTAAAAAATTAGTCCACCCATTTTCTTTTACTTTTCCACCATCGAAACTGTGCATAAGCCACCATACTTGTTCACACCATGTTTATTAGTTGTAAGCCCATACTGAAAAGTCTCCACCAATCCAATTAAACCTACTATACCATATTTATTACTTGAAGACCCACGTAAGCTATTTGCATGCAAAGAAGCTATACACCCAAAAATTAAGTCCATGTAATCTTCTTTCTTATTGGACCCCACCATAATATTGTAATATTTCCGAATCACACCCATGTTTGGAAGGAACGAACTATTTTCCTGTGACATCCGTCACTTTTTATTTTATTTTTATATATATATAATAATAATAATAATAATAATAATAATAATAATAATAATAATAATGATGATTAATAATGTTTAGTCTAACCACTCTTAAACACCAAACCTTAATACCCATTAGCCCAACAACATACCCCAAACCAACAAACCAAAACCCTCCCCTTCCCTTCTCATGAGCCCAGAATATGCGGCCCACAAACGCTGGCCCATCACCTTAGTCCAGCCCACTTCACCCCTCTCCCTTCAGTTTACAAAAAAAAACAAAAAGAAAAAAACTGCTGCGGATCGGACTCGAACCCGAGTCGGCTCAGCAATCCCACATACGAACAACCATCTAAGCTACATGTTAACTTTTGTTTTAATCCCAACCTAAATTGTATATAAGCCATCTAAACCCAGCTCCATCTCCTTCCTTTTGCTTCCCTGTTGCTGTGCGACGCAAGCCAAAAAAAAAAAAAAAAAGAAAGAAAATCAACAAGCTGAAATCATGGAAACAATTGATTATTTGACCTCGCCAACGGCTACACATCAATCCAACGAAATGTTCAGCCTCTGATTTACGCAAATATAGCGTGATTAGAAGCCTATTCATGCGTTTATTAATCAAACCGGGTCAACCTTCTAATTTGGCCAATACGAATGTTAAACTATAAATTGAAGCTTTTGTTAGACCCTAAACGTGCCGAATATCAAACCCTCACCTCAAATTCCTGTTAATAAATCGTTTTTAATCAAGAACTAGTCGTCGGTTGACTTTTCGTTTGACCAAGCATTCATCTTCGTGTCGAACCTGTAAGTTACGATTCTTGTGTTGTTTTCAATCCTCGTTCAAGTCCGGTCAATAACCCTATGATTTCAGGGCTTATTAATCGTTGATTTGATCGATTAGAAATTCTAGGGTTCTAAGATAAGAATTGGGGAAGATGACTCCTTGCAATCACATACATATTTAAAAGGATCTGAGAATAACCACCAACTGACCTATAGATCAGTTGGTGGTACCCTTGTTGGTTAAAGTCTTGAACCGGGTCTGACCCAGGTTCAAACCCCACAAAACACCATTCTTTTTTTGAAACTTTCTTTCTTTTATATTTATTGTTTTATCTTTCAAATTAATTTTAAAATACTAAATCTATATTATAAATTCTACAAAATTTATCCTATGTTGTATAAACAATAAACCTTGTTATAAAATTTTTAGATTTCCAAAAATTATTTATTTATTATATATTATAAATATTACAAGTTTATTCATTTAAAATTGTAAAATTCTATAAAAATATCTAAACGATTTTATAAAATTCCACAAAAATTATCCTAAACTTGTACAACAATAAACATTTCAGAAATAATTTTTATTTCTGAAAAACCGTTCTTTTTGTATTTTTAATTAATTTTTGTTAAGTTTTAATCGTAAATAATTCATAATAAATTCATTTTTCAATATTGTTGTACCAAAATTTTACATAAATTATTTCTATTCATTTGGAACAGAAATACAAATTTTAATTCAAGAATTCTTTAATTTTAATATTTTTAGATATTAAAATCATATTTTGACAATTTGAAATAAATAGATTAAATATTCCATTTTCAAGAAGATAATTTTATAAAAATTATTTTCACACTTAAAACTTTATATTGTGAGCATCTTTGATTTAAAATATACAAGAAGACTTTTGTTTAATTATTTATCAAATTTCTCTTATTTATTAAAACGTTTAAATTATTAATCAAACGAATACTTATCCCCAAATTCGAAGACCTAGAAAATACTTATAGACCAAATAGACTTAGACTTATTTGTTACATTATACATAGGGTGATACTTGGCAACGTTGGATTATACTTATTCAATTACACAAGACTTACCACCTTGCTAAGGTGAGTATTACTTATCCCCTTTTTCGCTTTTACAACTTTTAGGGTGATTCATGCACAAGTATACAAAACCTTCATATTCATTTACACATACATTTTTATTCATTTACAATTCATATACGTGTCTTGATTATCTTTGTGCTTATGTTTGAACATGAACGTAGCTTACATACAAAATCATACATCTAGACATAACTTATGTTATGGTGCTCTTTACACATAGACGTAACTTATGTTACGGTGCTCATTTAGACATAACTTTGTGTTATGGTGCTCTTTTAGACTCACACGTGTTGAGGTGCTCATTATCAATTTCATTGTACAAACTTTACATTTGATCTTGTCTTGTTTGGTTACTTGCGTGTTTACATAATGCCTTGGTGATGCTAGACACATGAATTGTACTATCTTTTCAAACTTATACTATATGTACAAAACTAAGTAGTACTCACCAACATTCATATGTTGACAAAATTATTTTCGTGCATGTTTCAGGATAAGCTGCTTGACGCTTCACATAGGACTTTGGACTTAGATTAAATCAATCAATTATCTTTATTTTTGTTGTCTTGTATTTAATTTCACATGTTGTAAAACAATATTCAATAATTATATATTTACATTTTAGTACCATGAGCTTTGAACAATCGTCACTACGTGGCACCTCGATGATTCCGCCATCGGTTGGGGTGTTACATTTCCTTATTATCATCCGCAATTTTGGTAACCTCACAATTCACATTAATTTCAAAATTCAAATAATTATCAAGTTCCTTATTTAGCTGAAAATCTTTCAACTTCCCCATGGTTCTAGACTCAACAGGTGTGATGTCCATAGCTACTAGATCACCATCCGTAACAACCAAATGATCATCTGCAACACTTTTTCCAGCTTCATCTTCTCCGTGTGCTTCAGTTTGTTCGTCCTCTTTAATAGTAGTCCCATTAAGAACCATTTGCACGAACACACATTCTTCTTCATTGGGTTTAATCCTATCTTCATCGAATCTTAGTTCTTCTTCGGAGAAACAATCCTGATCAACCGGTTCAAAGAACCACGGGTGGGGATTGCAGAAAGGATGCTCCTCTTCCTCGTTCACATCGTCCCGGACGATGGGTTCCGATTCAGTTTCCTTACGGCGCCTCCCCGATTGTAATTCAAGATCTCTGATCCGTTGACGGAGTCGTTTGATCTCTTCAAGATCTTGGACTCGTTGTCTGAGCCGTTTGATCTTTATAATATCTCGTGGATCGCGGTTTCCGATCTCGTTGCCTCGTTCGGCGGATCTACGGTCACGATTGAATCGATCTCCACGAGCACGTGAAATGAACGTACTTCTGTCGTTACCTCTGTCGGCGAATCTACGATCAAGCAAGCATCTTCTTTCACGCAGAGCCATTTGAAAACCAAAGCTCTAATACCAACTGATACCGGCTGCCGGAGCTGTGTCGCTAAACCGCGACTGAGAGAAAAGCGAAGAAAACCTCCAAGTTGATAACTTTAATCAAAATCAATAACTGAAAAACAATAAACCCTAGATACCCTACTTATACTAACATAAAAGAGATAAACATTAATAATTAAACGATAAACATGAATAAACTTTTAAAATTCGAATCAGAGGATAATCCTGCATCAGGTAGTGTCCAAGTTTAAAATGAGGCTTTCAAAATGGAAAGCTAATTCTTTATCTATCGCCGGTCGGTTAACCCTCAAAAAGTCGGTGTTGGATAGTCTTCCAACATATTATTTTTCTTTGTTCAAGGCTCCTAAGAAGGTGATAAACGAATTGGAAGGTTTGATGAGACGATTTTTATGGGAAGGCTCGGAGGAGGTGCGAAAGATGAGTTGGGTCGCTTGGGAGATAGTCTCTAAACCCATAAAAGAAGGTGGTTTGGGGGTCGCTCGTTTAGAGATAAATAATAATGCGTTGATTTCCAGGTGGCTAGGGAGATTTTTAAAGGAGCATTATGCGATGTGGAGAAGAGTTGTGGTTGCTATTCATGGGTCAACCCGTAGTTGGAGTCTCGCTCCGATCAATAACGTCATCCCGGGTGTTTGGAAAAATTGTGTTACGTTTTGGAATAAATTCAAGGTGGATGGGGTCGGTTTTAATAGTGTTATCCGAGGTAAAGTTGGTAACGGGTCGCAAATTAGATTTTGGTTGGACACTTGGTTGGGGTCGGAGCCTCTTAAAGACAAGTTTCCGTCTATTTTCGCATTAGAAAAAAACAAAAGGGTGTTGAGCGCTGGACGTTTAAAGGTTGATGCGAATGGTCGGGTGTTTATGTGGGAGTGGACGAGGGCTCCCTTTTCTGCACAGGAGCTTGCCGATAAAAGAAATTTAGAAGACCAGCTCCTTACAGTTAACATGGAGGATACGACTGATGTATGGTACTGGGTGCTTGGCTGCAATGTTGATTTTGAGGTTGTAGCGGTTAAAAAGTGGATGCGAGGTGCGGTTTCTAGTGCAGCGAATTTCGACTTTCAATGGAGTGACTGGGTGCCTAAAAAGTGCAATATTTTTATGTGGCGGGCGTTTTTGGACCGTCTTCCCACTAAATTGGCATTGGCGAGAAGGAATATAGGTTGTGATGATTTCTCAAGTGTTTTATGTGAAAGCAATGAAGAGTCCATTGAGCATATTCTTACCGGTTGCATCGTGTCGATGGGTGTGTGGAATGCGATTTCTACTTGGTGCAAGATTCCTAGGCCGTTTATTTTTCATGTCAAGGATTTGGTGAATCCTCATAAAGATAGTGGCGTTACGGGTAACAAGCTTTCGATTCTAAAAGGCATTATCATCATAGCGAGTTGGAGGTTGTGGAGAGCTAGGAATGATAAGATCTTCTCTAGCAAGGATACTTCGGTGGTGGATATGGTTGCGGATATAAAGTCTTTGGGGTTCCTTTGGTATAAGTATAGGTTTAAAAAGGGGTAGTGGATTAGAATAGATGGTGTATGTTTGACGTTATGTGATTTCTTGTTGTTTTTGTTTGGATTTCGGCGTCTGTCTCCGTCTTGGGGATAGGCGTTGGGTGCGGTTGTTTTTTAATGAAAGTCAATTTTCAAAAAAAAAAAAAAAAGTTATTCTAGTGAAACAGCCAGATCCTTGAAACTCATGTGATATTCTTGTCACGTTCGTCAAACCATCCAACTCAACAAGTTTACACCCTTCCTAAACTACTATACAGTCCTCTTGAACTAGTGTACACTCCTCGTCAGCTACTCTACACTTCTCAAGTAATATTCATATCTCTTTTACCAACATACACATCTCCTCAATCAGGTGGCGATCTAAATCCTCCTCTTATAGATGATGAGTTTAACTGGGCCTATGACTACACTATGGCAGTACTACAATTTGATCGACTACAAGTTGGGGAGACGCAAACAAACTTCAACCCAAACCCTCCAGTTTCAAACATCCGTCCAACATAAACCTAGCTGGGTTGAAGGGTACGAAACCGGGGTGAGGAGTACGTCACTATGGATGATGAACGTTATCGTACTCCAAGTCCTAACTTCGGATGCATCTGTCAATTCGTTAGGTCAGACAATCGTGATAGTGATCATGACGTGTCATCCCCAGAGACCACCCTAGAAGACTGGGATGACATGTATTAGGGCTTTTGTGTGTTTAATATTTTATGTTAATGAATGTTTGAGTAATGTTTTAATTAGGTTTATGAGCATGTAATATATAATTTTGGTTTATGTAATGTTTTTAATTATGTTTGTATAATATTTAATTTTTAATTTCTATTTTTAAAATACAAATTTTAGTTTTAAATATAAAACCCATAATACAAAACCTAATACCCAATTAAATATAAAAACACATAATATTCAACCTAATACCCAATTTAAAAAGAAGGGGGACCACTATCAAACAGTCTGGTGTACCGGACGAACCACCAACTCCTTTTCTCCTCTAATGCTATGTTGGTTTATTTTGGTGTGGTTTCATTCGGGCGGCTTTTAAAAGCATTATGGATGTCTAATGGTTTAAAAAAAAAATACATAATATAGATGTTGTTAATATTAGGGCTGTACAAAAAAACTTGTGGTGTGAAGCTCGCTCGGATTTAGCTTTGAAAAAACTCGCTCGATATTGCTAGGTTTGAAATTGAGCCGACCCGAATCAGATAATTGCAACTTTTAAATATATTATATTTTAGGGTTAGGATCAAATACACAGTGAAAGAAAAATAGGAAGTCGTAGGAATGGTATCAAACGAACTCTGATTGAACTCATTCAAGCGGCATTGGAACCGTCTTATCGAACCCCACGACGTTAGTTTTGATGTCTTCGTTTTTGGGGTTTTAGCTTGTAGTTTTTAGAATATCCGTTATACCATTGTGTCTTTTTCTTATTTTCATCATTGTGTGTTTTTTTCAATTAATTGTGTCTTTTTTCTTCAACATTGTGTTATATTTTTTTGACATTGTGTTATATTTTGTGGCTCATTGTGTCATATTTCATGATCTATTGTATTTTTTGTATCATTCTCACCCTTCTCATTTTTGTTATACATATAATATACTATAAAAATGTTTTAAAGAGGGATAACTCGTTACATATTTAATATTTGTTAATAGTAAGAGATTATGTGTTAGTAGGGCTGTAAACGAACCAAACGAACGACCTTGTTCGTGTTCGTTTGTTAAGTAAATAACATGTTCACGAACTGTTCATGAACACTTATCAAACGAGTTTTCTTGTTTGTATTTGTTTGTTAAGGAAATAGCTTGTTCACGAACTGTTCATGAACACTTACCGAACGAGATTTTCTATTCGTGTGCGTTTCCTAAGGAAATGAACACGTTTGTTTTTGTTTGTGCTTATTTGTTAAATTCAGGCGTCGGACAAAAGCAAACACAAACAAACACAAATTAATGCAAAATAACACAAACAAGTACACATGAACAAAGTCGGAGTCAAACTAATGCATATTTAATTTCGAATAAAATCAACATTTTTTATCACAAATATTGTCACCAAAATATACTAATCCAATTACCTAAACATACTTGACATAATCTTGATCACATAATTACCATAACATAGTGTCTTATAAAAACTCAAAATTATCATATTAAACTTGAAAATTTCATTTAATCCACCCAAAATATTAGTTAAACAAAATAGGTGAAGTAATATTAATGTGTGATACACTAATATATATTAAATAATTTACCAATTAGAAATTTAAAATACCTAACTTAAAAATAAAAAGTTAAAAACCCTAATGAACTATCGAACATAAACAAACATAAACGAACACGTTACCGAACGTTCACGAACATAAATGAACGAACGCGACCTCTGTTCATGTTCGTTTGTTTAACTAAACGAACATAATTTCTTGTTTGTGTTTGTTCATTTATTAAACGAACGAACACAAATGAACTTCCCGCTGAACAGTTCACGAACTGTTCGTTGAACGTTTGGTTTGTTTACAGCCCTATGTGTTAGAGATTGAATTTACAACTAATCAAATTATTATAATAAACCATACCACAATGATAATTGTCGTATTCAAGTTATCACACTTAATAGTGCTTTTGATTTCAAAGAGGTCAGTATTTAGGAGTGTAATCAAACATTTATT